>JAODTR010007125.1:0-10432 GCA_025399935.1 Amblyopsis rosae | reverse complement strand
GGTGACGTCACAGAGGGTTTGTCCATTTATATATACAGTCTATGGTGACGTCACAGAGGGTCCATTTATATATACAGACTATGGTGACGTCACAGAGGGTCTGTCCATTTATATATACAGTCTATGGTGACGTCACAGAGGGTTTGTCCATTCATATACATTATACAGTCTATGGACCGAAGTGCCGACATGCATGCAGGCATGCTCTGTGTCTCCAGACGTAGCGCTAATGAATGGAGCAGGCTCTCTCACATCCAGTTCAGGGGCTAATGTGGCAATAGGGCTTGGCTAATTGAATTGCCTCATGGCTCTGCGTGTTACAGCAGATCCTAATCAGGAAACAGCATGGCTACACAAACATACATCTGCAGCCGTGACATAGGAACACTAAGGATCTAGAGAGGAACAGTGTCTCTCTCTCTCACACACACACACACACACACTCACACACACAGTACTGAGCCATGAAAAATGGCCACAAGATAAACACAGAAAACGTGTGTGTGTGTGTGTGTGTGTGTGTGTGTGTGTGTGTTATTAAATGGCTTCTCTGCAATTGCTTTTAAGATTTCACACTTTCTCCACATTTGCAAATCAAATGAGCCAATCAGGGCTTTGAAGGGGTTTTTAAGGCCCTCAACAATCAAGCGTGTGCTTTTTAGATAAGACTATAAACACTGAAAGCCACAGTATAGGCTAGTAAGACTACTCAAGGTCACCCCGAGAGGTGGGGGGGCAAATAGTCTGTATATGAATACAATGCCACACAAACTAGGTTTGTGCGTGTGTGTGTGTGTGTGTGGGTGTGTGCTACAGCAATTGTGCTGTTTTAATTTCCTTTTTCATCTGGCCAATAGACACTTGGTAAACATCGAGGGGATAACAAGATGGAACCACTTTTTCCTGGTCCAGACGAGTTATGGTGTCCATAGAAACACTTTAACTTTACTTTTCTTTCTTTAACCACAATACACGTATCCAACGTATGCCTCTGCCATACATCTCTTGGTACCTAGAATGGGGTGTAAATAGAATTCACCATGCAGCATCAGCCAAGCAGAGAAAATAGTCCCTAGTGCTCCTACTGGGAATCGGAGGTATTAATCCACCGTGTCAGCTGAACAGAGAGGAGAGTAATCGAGTAATCACGGAGCTAAATGTTCCAGCTAACATGCTAGCATGTGTGTGTTCTGACAATAGTGACACCTCTTCACTACAGACATGAGGCTGAATCTCAGGCGTGTTCCGAGAGGTGTGTTGTCAGAGATAGGCGTGTGCTGAGAAGCATGTTCTAATAGAGAGGTGTGTTCTGAGAGACGTGTTCTCAGAGAGAGGCGTGTTCCGAAAGGCGTGTTGTCCGAAAGAGGCGTGTTCTGAGAGGCTTGTTCTGAGAGGCATGTTCTCAGAGAGAGGCGTGCTCTGAGAGATGGTCAGGGTCTGACCAGGAATTAAAAGCCTCTCCAGCCTGACTGAGGGCAGTGAGTGTTGTCTTAGCCAGGCTGAGCTGTTGTCACCACCCACACACACACACACATACAGACACCACACAACCCTCCTCCCTACACACACACACACACACACCCCTACACCACACACACACACACATACAGACACCACACAACCCTCCTCCCTACACACACACACACACACACACACACCCTACACCACACACACCACATCCAATCCTTCTCCATTGTCACAGGAAGTGGAGGCAGCCCACAGGAAATGAGGAGTGTGACGAGATAAGATCCAACGCTCATTTAATGGGGCTCTCAGTCCATGGCAACCAGTAAGAATAAAAAACTAATAAAAACAATGACACACACACACAGTGCGTCTCGATAAAGGGTACTGAACACACTACTATGAGACAACCGGTGTGCAGCCATAACTCATAAGGTCTGCGGCATAGAAGTAACACTGTAATACAGTGTTTATTCTCTCTTCCAGTCAACCGAGTGATACTTTGTTATCCTTCTTCAGCAAACTGGGACCCATTTCACATCGTCGTTTATGGGGGTTTCAGTCATGGGCAGCAGCTTATAAGACGTTATTAAAGCCACCGGGACCAGATTTCACACTTCCAACCAGCATTCGTTATGCGGGTCCATCAGAATTCCTCCGTTCCAATCTCGCAGAAGCTGGCTAGATAATGAAAACAATTCATAGAGCATCACTATCAATTCTAGAATACCATTCACCACCAGATAACGGTTTAAAAACTGAGGGCTTGTTTATTGTAATTTCAATTATGTCAGCGAGCGGACTTGAGCTATCAAGTGACGGGTTTAACAAAAGTTCAATAGTGCTCTAAGATGGCCGTGTTCAGAATGTGCTGTGAATACATCACATGACCAAAACTGAGATCGATCAGAATAGTGCCATTCCCCAAACTCCCCCCTGGCAGCAAACCTACATCACTTATAATATGAGCAACTGTGCGTTTGCTATTAATTAGTAGGAATTCATTATTAATGTAGAGTGTCAATCAATACACTGCGAACATTCACCTACAGTATACACACACACACACTCACATGTTGTATAAGCCTATTAGTTATTACTTAATGTACAGTATCAATCATTACACTGCGAACATTCACCTACAGTATACACAAATGTTGTATAAGCCTATTAATTATTAATTTTGTATCGTGTCAATCAATACACGGCAATCATTCAGCCTACACACCTTGTATAAGTGATCAGGCAAGTTAATGCTGGGTATAAGCCATCTAAAACCCAACAGGAAGGTGGACATTTGAACAACAGATCAGATCATCATCTCAAACGCTGCCCCTAACATCCCCACCCCCAGCTCAGAAGCCGGCCTTTAACGGCTTGGTAACAGCCAGGTCGGTTGGACGACTATTACCGTACAGGTCAGATCTCATCTCCAGCATCATGACATCATTAGCCCCAGTATTCCCTCACAGCTCCTCCACTGATCTAGTGCCTCTCCCATGAGATAATGAAGAGGGGCTTTGAATCGTGGAGCTCTCATATTGATTGCAGGGGGCCTTCACGAGACAGTTTGCCTGGGCCATGTCAAGCGAGAGAGACAGGGCTCGTAAATGATTGGTGGAGACGGCGTAAAGAGACAGGACAGGCTAGTGTGTTTGTCACTATGGGTTGTCATGGTGCCTTTCGTTGAAGTTAAACTACAGACTTGAAAAAGTTCAGAGGAACATTCATAATTTCAGGTAATATTTCGGTGACCGTGTTTTTCTGAGAGAAATAAACCTGTGAGATATGATTTCATTTATTTCCTCTACACATAAAAAAAGGTTAATATTTCCACTTTAAAAAAATAAGGAAAAAATCTAACTAGTATATGGATCTAATGGTTAGGATTTATGGTATGATTGTATATGTTGCAACCGCCTGTTCCTGTCAGTTTAGACGTTGCTAGCTAGAAATCTTTGTGAGGCAAATAAACGAAAATAAGCAACTTTGCTGCAGGCAGTCAAGTTACAATAGAACCTGGAATGACCTACTTCTGACTTGTAATGCAATGCTGCATTAAATCCCATGAAGGTCACAAGCGCTCTTAGGAGGGGTCGTGAAATGCCTTCAACATTTTTTAATAATAATTTTAATTATAGTACTCGCAACGTTTTGAAATGCAAATGTGCATTTTTAGGTTATGTTTATGTCAGAAGCGCACATGGGTCAAGAAGTAAAGAGAATCACTTCTCCTGGTGGGGTTGCTTAGCGCATATAAATCATCTTGAAGGCTGTACCATCGCAACCCGTCATGAATCGATGCATGTCCCCCGTCCAAACACACCATTTCAGTGAATAATTCAATTATATCTTACAACTTTGACTCTGTACTTGTGCTTTTAACACGGAACAAAACATGTATAAGAAAAACACCACATACAGTATGACAGTGTGTAGCAGTTCTCTCCTGGAATGTCATTGACTGATTATACTAACAATAAACGTATTTATGTAAATACATGGGAGGGGCTTATGTAATCGGTGCTGTATTTCTGAGGACTGCTCCATCTTATCAAGGTCTGATTTATAATAAACAAGAAAGGCATAACTGGCAGTGATACCAGGTGGGATTAATTGTGCACCGTACTGTATATCGCTCCGATAAAGGATCTTGACAGATTTGGATGGGGTTCACGTCTGAATATGTGAACACAGATGTCAACATCAATTGATAAAACTGCCATTTTTTCCCAGGCTCAATCCTTGTTTAATCCTGCCTTCTTTTCCTTCGTGAAGAAACCGCTCTAACATGGATGGAAGTAAACAACTGAGCAGTTTTGTGTTTGAGTAGACTTTACAGTGTTACATGTATGTACATGTGATTAGTTTGTGTGGAGAGGGAAGACCCAGAGGTTACATTTTTATACTTTAATTGACCTCAGTGTTTAGCAAGTAACAAACAGCCCAAACCCGGCCATATGCCACGCATGAAAATGGCATCAGGTGTCACTTTCAATCACACCATGGCCAAAACACTTTACTTACTGAGGAACAGCAGAACAAATTGTACAGACGGATGAATGTCCTAGCCAGTGGACATGCTGAAAAGAGGATGGATCTGGGATCGGTTCATAACCTGTACCTTGTGCACCCGTAGTTCAGTCCTGTTACGTGTGGAGTATGGTAATGACGCATGAAGAATCAGGTCCAAGAAAAGGATTAAACAAAATGTAAAGGGAACATGCCTTGATTGTGTTGCAGAACCCATTGAGCATGCTCAGTGGAATCTAGACCTGTGGGCAAAAAAGCTTTTTAGACCTTTTGGGACATAGTCTAAAACGTTTTAAGTGACTTGTGAATGTGGCTCACTTCCCATGTATTTAGTTATTAACTATGGGCCAGTTTTAAACCTGTGCCGGATAAGACTCAACCTTTTCAAGCTTCAAACTAAATGCTGTTTTCCCATCACTGTGGGAGTCTGTCAGTGGACTGACTAAATAATTAACATGGAGACGATTACAAGATACATCTTCATGGGAGTTTGTGCCACAATCTTGTTCAAACATCTGGCAGAGATTGCTATGTGGGCTAATAGAAATCCTTGTAATGCTGATACAATATTGTTAACATAAATAAATTGCTAACATTTTAATTTAACCATTTCAGTTCCAGTGTCAGTTCACCATGAGTAAAGTAAAACTAGCTAGTGAGATCAGGATGGTATCATGAGGCTATAAGAATCAGGCTCCTTAGATCGAATCGTCGGTTGATTGACTATTTGGGGGGTCAACTCCAGTTGATAAAAACAAAAATATAAAATTTGGCCATAAAAACTATAGAATAAAATAAAAAATATCAATACATCTTTAAACAATGGAGGCAGAAAAAATGCTTTTCATTCGACTTTAACTTTCCTGACCTTTTAACAAACGACTTGACATGTTTTTGTCAAATCAATTAGCAGAGACGTCTTGGCTGCAGCTCCTTATACAGGGAAGCAGAGGCCTTCACTGTCAGTGAGAATACACCAGAGAGCAAACAACCTGAACTGGCAAACTGACCTTTAGCTTTCCTCTTAGATAATAGTATCTTACAAGGAATCTATCCCCTTTCCTATAGGATCAATAGGGTGTGTTACAATAACGCCTCAAACCCCATATCAGAAAATCTATTTAATATTTAACATGTGGTTGCATTGCAATGCAACACGTCTTTCCAGTAAGTAATACGTACAGAACCTTATTTTTAAGGATAAATGCACAAACCCAATAACAGTAACTGTAGTTTGATTTTATCCTCTGCCTCTAATAAAACGTTTGCAAACCTTTTATTTATTCGTTTTCATCTGCTGGTTATTCCATGTTTGCGTGTAGCTGAGCATCTCCAGCTGATCATTGTCTAGGGCGGCGTGCTCAGCAGGACATGGGGCACACCGCTGTCAGCCAACACCATGACAACCACATGCTGTTAGCCGGCGCCATGACAACCACACGCTGTTAGCCGGCGCCATGGCAACCACACACCACAACCAGAACCATGACAACTTCCCCCACTTTCTTTCCGCAACTCCCCCCCTCACACACACAGAATTATCTTGTTGCACTCTCTCCGTAAAATTCACTTTAATTTTTTACAGATTTGTTTAGGTAAAATGTGCAAAACATTTGTTTGGAAACGTGACAGATGATGCACCAGTGTTCACCAATAAACAGACACTTCAGTGATCACACTTAGCCACCACAACAATAAAATACCCCTTGGCTGCAGGTGTACGCATGTGGAAGCTTGTATACTGTAGATTTCAAGCACAGGCCTATATTATCCCCTGAATGTGGTGAAAGATATCAGATAATAAGGTACATTTGTGGAACAGTTGGTCCACCAGCAGAAATGTCTGCCTGATAACTTACCTTAAAGTTATCTTGAACGTTTAAGGTTATGTAAATGTAGGTAGTTTAGCAACTGCTGTCTGAAATAGAAAAAATGGCCAATATTTTAGCAGCGCTCTCGTCCGTGAGATTCTTTACGTGGGTACAAGACAGTTATCAGGTGGGAGATTTTTCTGGAAGTTGTTGTGGTGTGCCTGCATGTTTGTTTGTTCTTCCAACCATATAAAGCAAATCGTACATTTGTCACGCGCTACAACAGGCACTTCCAGTTAGTGTCTGTGTGAAATGTAATCACAAAAACGCAGTGGCATTCTTGAGCTGGTTTCACCACATTAACTGCGTAACTGATTTGTGACGGTCTGCTTTATAGCTTATCTGCAGTTGCATTATTACATAGTGTCCAGTAGTGTCTACTAAATGCTTCTTGGTATGTAACTGTTAATATGTACATACCTTCAATTATTATTTATGTATAAATTTTCTGTACTGTATATATGCTGGGTATATTGTACATATAATTTACATAGGGTTAGATGCCAACAGCACTTGCTTGCAACGTTTCATACCATGCAAGGACAGTCAAGTTGAATCCAATCCCATCTAATTTTAAGTGCAACTTTTGGTTATCCCACTTCACACACGTCACACTAAATGATGTACTCTCAGGCCACCCCTCTCTGCTTGGGATGTCTTGCCTTCAGTACTGAACAGGTATAGTGTGCCTGTGTGGTTGGCTCCCCCGCTGGCTTAATTAACAGGGAAGTAGGTCTTGGAAGGCAGACGCATGAAACCTACTCAGCAGGGAGTTTAGTACAAGACAGGACACAGAACGAAACACCAGGCTTGGATCAAGACTCAGTTGGACGAAGATCTGTGCGTGCGTGTGTGTGCGCGTGTGTGCGTGTGATAGTGCGTGCGTGCGAGGACGTGTGTTCTTGCACAAAGGACTGTTAATGCACATTGTGAAAGTGTGGGTAGGAAAATGTCCAATTAAGCTGCCTCTGAACATTGCCTATTCATCAGAGAGCATTTGTGTCAGGCATAAGAGTATGTGTCTTTGAAGATACTCCAACTGTGAAAAGTATCCCTTATAACTGAAATGATGCTGCTCTGTAGCTCTGCGGTGTTCAGATAGGAACTGACTAAACAGCCTACCAAACAATTTACTAAATTATTAAAACTAGGCAGTATGTTAAACCCAGGGTTGGGTAGGTTACTTTTTAAATGTAATCCGTTACAGTTTTAGTAACCACACTGAAATTATAATCAGTAACGTTTACATTTTTGGATTACCTACATTTAGTAACATAATATGATTACTTTCCATTACTTCACGCCTAAACATTGTTCTTTGAAATGCCATCCAAAGCAATATACTGTGTTGGTGGCGCCAAATCTTTATATTTTCTTGCATCACAAGTGCATCATGTTGCAGAACGTGTTTTAGTGAGTGAGAATGTGTTTAACGTTTTGCAAAAAGACTCATGTAGATCTGCAAATTGTGTCTAACTAGGTGAAAACTGTTTATGGATTTGCCAAAGAAGTGATCGATTAAATAAATCAGTGCCATTGAGCACCACCCACACACACACACACCATAACCACAGAGGGCTACTGTGTCACAAACGAGCGGGGACTGATGGAAGACAGACTTCTGACTGAACTGTCTTAACTATGCCCCCCCCCCCCCTTCCAAATGGCTTTGAGAAGCTTCTCTCAAATCGGCGTACACCTACTAGAAGGTAAATCAGGGGACAGAAAAGGCTAATCATAGTCTCCATTAGCATAAGAATAATCAGCAGCAGACTTTTCCAATTTCAAGATGGACGGTCATCTGTAAGGACGCTCATTAATTCGAAGAGATCGCCCGGTGCTGTAGATTTTGAAGCATGGTGTAGCTGAAGGTCTGAGGCTGTTAGACAAATACAACTCAAGCCGTTAACATTTAACTAAAAGGATTGTTGTTCTGCGTTTCTACGAGACACCTGATGTTGCCTGCCACAAAGTATGACATTTATTTGAGTTAAATCCATTTTCCTAAATCCATACAAGGCTTACTGATCCAAACCAAGCTTCGGCTAAATGTGGTTAATTCTAAAAAGGACATGGCCTTTTATGTTTTTTTTAAATGCGAAAACAAAGCATAAGGAGTTAAATCCATTTACCAGTGTGTCCTTCTGACAAACACAGAGGGAGAGTGGACAAACGGCTGACGTTCTCAACGGGCCTTCAGGATGTGCAAGGGCGGTCAACAGAATGGCGTCCTTCCTTGAATTGATGCATTTTCAATTCATAAATGTCAGTGGCAGGTTCTTTATTAAATGGGGGTTTGCATGTTTAAAGTTGTGAGGGCTATACAATTAAACTATAATGCAATCATTTACACTGATCTTTCCTGCTAGTCAATTCGTCTGGACCTCCCCTTGTGGTTGTAACTACAATTACACAAACATTGGCAGAAACTATTTTAGAGTCACTTTAATATCCTACAAAACAAATCCATCCAAATGAGATATTCTGCTAGTCTGTTTCCCCTCACAGAGTGCCTCACCATCTGCCACAATTCAATGTATGCCTCTAACATGGAGATGAGAACCACTGCTGGGAAAGCAGGTGGTTAGCCCAAACATCCAGTTACATTACCAGGGCATTTCCCTGCACACTGGAGCCCCAACATGATCACATCTGTAATGCATACTGTGTGGAAATATACTGCAATCCCAACATCTTAGGGTCTCTCCTTCCATTCATCTCTATCCGTGCAGCTGTATTCTCTAACAAAGGATTCTCTCTGATTAGGGAAACTGAGAATATTAAACAAGAATAGCAATTTGTCATTTATCAGTTCATCGCTATGGTGCTGCTATTAAATCGTATAATGCGCATGTCGCTGGTTGTGTAATTGGTTGGTTTGTTGTGTGTAACAACCATTAATCGAAGCACTTTATCCAAATTCATGTTTATATAGCTCGGGGTTGTTTCGTCACATTAGAGATCAGACTTAACGGAGTATTACTTGTGTTTTGTTAGAGCTTTGTTAGAGCTCTTCTTTCCCTTGTCAAAAGAAAAGGAAGGGGGGAAATCCACTGCTCTCTACGCCTGTTGGAGTGGTCCTAGACATCCCCCCATCCCCTAACCCTCCCATGAACATATATGCATGTGCTCTATGTCAAAATAAACAGTGAGCTACATGGGGGTAACATTTGGAGCTCTAGGGGGCGCTGTAACACAACCAAAATAAATGTCCCACTCAAGCAGATTACTCATAATTTCACAATAGGCATACATACTCACTGAACATCTGTCATGGAAGACAATTTAGAGCCACCACTAGAGATATATATTTATATATATCTTAAGTCTTTGTGGGATAAGCTGACCCATGCTGACACCCCTCTTTCAGGCCTGAATGGAGATTGTCCAGGCACAGCGAGATGGGATGGTTAAAAGGTGTGAGTTATTCTCCATGTCCATGCCAAAGCAACTGCCACAGACAAGGACTTCACTCACTTTGTCACGTACCACATTTGCCTAACCAATAACATGAACATGTAAATGTAATGCTTTAATGCGACTTAACAATTAGTACATTTGTCAATAGCTGGATAGGTCATACCACCGCCAATCATGAGTAAACACCATTCTGTTTAAATTAACTACAGTAGGTATGCACCAGCCTCGATGTGTTGGCCGTATTATAGGTATCGGGACTGCCATCGGCAAATAAGATGGCATGCACCAATGGCTGAGCTGTTGTGTTGGCTTTGCCCTGGTTATATGTTGTGTGTGTGTGTGTGTGTTGGTTATTTGTGGTCTGACCTGGACAACAGTAACATATAGCTGCCTACAGAGCTATAGAAACAGAGCACATTTAATAATAATAATAATAATAATAATAATAATATATTTAATTTGAGGACGCCTTTCTAGACACTCAAGGACATCTTACATTACAAATACAAAGACACATAATACAAAACAATAGACATGAGCATACATATAAAATGCAAATAAAAGAAGCAGAGATTTCACATAAAAATGGGCTTGTTGTGCATGGTCAGATATGGGGGGGATCAGAAACATTAGCTGGGGAATAT
>JAODTR010007124.1:0-10433 GCA_025399935.1 Amblyopsis rosae | reverse complement strand
CCACAAATTACTTTTACTTGCACTTGTAACCGCCTACTTAAAGGTGGAGTCAGATGTAGTAATAGGTCTACTATTACAATGGGCAGCTAGTTCCACTAGCTGCCATTCTGTGTGCATGCTGAATACAGGTGGTGTTTCTACAGCCCTGGCTCTGTTAGTTTGCAATACCAATCAGGTGGCGACTGCACCACGCAACTACAGCCTTGGCAGTGCATGTCAGATGTGGGGGAGGCAGAGCATCTAAGAGAGCACCCTATGGCATTAAATAGAGAGGTGTTTTTGTTTTGATCAAGGTCAAATATCAACATTCTTTCTCTAGAATCCCTGACTCCAACTTTTAGTGCATTTGTAATGACACAATTACTTTTTATTTGTAAGTACAATAAATTGATGCAAGATAATTTGTACCAATAAAATATTTTCTGTTAAAATTGCCACAAACTTATAAAATGTAAATAACCTTTTGTGTTCTGTGCTGGGTCTTTCGTGCATAATGCGTACATTGACAGCACACGCAAAGCTACACAATGTTAACTGGTAATATTGCCGCAGAGGACAAATCAATCATACACGTATACCGCACAGGAAAGCCAATGAAGGCAATGCTGAGTCAGCGTGGCATCTCTGTGCACTGTCCTCCGCAGAGTGAGCAGGATGAGAACATGATCGAGATGGCCGGGGACGACGTTGACGTGCCAGAAGAGCTCCTGAAGGTGGTGGATGAGGACGCCACAGAGGAGGAAGGCAAGGACTCCATCCTGGGCCAGATACAGAACCTGCAGGACATGGACATGGACCAGCTCAAGGAGAAGGCCTCAGCTGGCATGACTGAGTTGAAGAGCAAGGCAGAGGAGAAATGCTCTGTCATGTAAATAACAGTGTGCCCCACACAGTGTTTTTATGGAAGAAAGATGATTAAAAGAATGAAGAAATGTTACCCATTCTAGCCAAGTTATGTTAAACCAGGGATTATTCAGTCTAATTAAAGCCCTATTGAATCATTATTAGAATGCCTACAAAATATTCCATTTGTATTATGCTAACAGCACCCAAATTACAAATGATCCTTCCAGATCAAAATATATTGGTTTGATATTTGTTTGTATGTATTATTGCCCACCAGCTAAGGGAAAATGCTTTGTTCCTTGTTTTAAGATTTTTTAAATAATGTTGTGATATGAGGACATTTGAAAGTGTTTCTCAATTAGAGAATTTACTTCTGTGGTCTTGTAAAGCAAATCATAGTAACCCTCAACTATAGCCGTAATATTTTAATTTGATTGTGTTAGTTTGGTTTATATGTTAAGTCTGAATAAACTATTAATATTTGTTTTCACCCCTTTTTATTATTACAAGGCTGGAAATGGGTACTTTTGGTTTATTTAAATACTGGAAATAATTTGGAATATGGAATTTATTTCTTGTATATTATAGGTCTTAAACAATACAAATATGTTCGGGCCAGAGAGAGATGACATGCTCAAATGTTGCACAAAGGTTAATTTGGAAGTGTGTTGCTCTTATGTAGTATTCATTGATAATGACATAAACACTGGCCTAATATTGTATATGGAAATAGCAAAACTTTATATATATTAAATAACCATTATAATAAAAAAAGTTTGTTGAGTTTGAGTATGTCATATTGGGAAGACAAAATGGTGTGCATTCATTTAATTGATATTACAATACAAATGATATACTCATATATATATTAAAGTACAATTATTATATAAAATTGCCAATGCCAGTAAAAAAACACATTACAGTAGTAGTCCAAACAGCTCATATATAAGCTAATGTGTCAAACCACTGATTATCTTTCAGTGGTTTATTAATCACCATTAGCTCAGAAGATTAAAACCAAGGAGATTAAAGGTGTGCTAACTTCCTATAGGTATTTATTTAATTGGGCGTTATATCAAAACCTGTTAGGGCTGATTATTTAGAAAGGGTGAAGGAATTTTTGAATGTCTTGATTTCTAGAGTCCCGAGCCCAAGTCTATAAAGGCCTTGGTTTTGGATTAGCAGCTAATAGGATCAGCCACTGTCAGCTTGGGCCCTTCTGTCGTTCTTTCTCATACACCACTAGTGGTCATTGGGCTGCACACACTGACACCTATACTGCTGCAGATGCAGCATACAATATTAGTAACCATGGCGACTTGCATGGCAGTGTGATCCACTCTGCATCTTCTAAAATAGCATTATCAAAAATTACCTATCACGTCTGGATGCATGGTGTAAAACAAGTTACATGTATTTAGTTGATTGTGAAAACATAAATATGGCATCACCACTAGTCTATAAAGTATAGATGCCATGTCCCCTTAATCTTTACATTACAGATTGGAAACACTCCTATAAGATTGTTGCTGTTCTCCAATCTCAATCAAAAGTTTTATATATATCTCTCTCTCTCTCTCTCTCTCTCTCTCTCTCTCTCTCTCTCTCTCTCTCTCTCACCCTCTCTCTCTCTCTCTCTGACACACACAAATTATAGTGTCACCTTCTGTAATTAGGAAGCCAAATAGTTGTATTTGTTTAAACTCCTTTGAGTATAATGTAATCCCCTTAAGCAGCATGTGGCCTACACACTAAACTAGTGTCAGCCTTTGTTTACTAATTACAGACAAATCAGGGCATTTGTCCACTATTTAAGATGCAATAGAACAAACAACATTTAATGGAAACAAGGTTCATCCTTTATAGTCTATTAGACCATGCAGTCCACTGAATATATGACAAGAACAGAAATGCTTAATTAGTGGGTTAGGGTTAGGGCTATAGATTTTTCGAGATAATATATTTTTGACTTCATAATTTTGCCAGTTGGTTTGTATTACAAATTATCACATACATTAAAATATTGATTTGAAGCTCATGGAGTATTATCTCCATGATAGAAAATCAGTGAACATTTTCTGTCTTGACGTTTTGATTAAATATTAAGCTGCCATCTTGCAATCCTCGTCTGGACAAGAAATCTTAATTATGATTTTTGCTCTACCTTAATCTGTAGGCCTAATCTTCAACCACCTACTTTTTTCACAGATTGACATGAACATGACATCTGGAGCAGAGAAAATATGTTTTTAAGATTGATGTAAGTAGGTTTATTACTAGGACTGGCATTGGCAATGCTCTCAATATGAGGAGTTGGTCTGTGTGTGTGTGTATGTGTGTGAGCGCGTGTGTGTGTGTGTGTGTGTGTGTGTGTGTGTGAGAGAGAGAGAGAGAGAGAGAGAGAGAGAGAGAGAGAGAGAGAGAGAGAGAGAAATTGTCATGGTATAAAAGTACTCCTCCAATCAACACACACACACACACACACACACACACACACACGCACACACATGCATTCACGCACACACACGCACACACCATAATTGAGTTACCCCTAAATCTTGGGGCAAATCCAACACGACCACCCCTCTCTGACGTGCTGGAGGGTGTTGGGGGGTCACGTGTAGGCTAGCATATGAACAGGGTCGTCCCGCACTTTAAAACCCTCGTGCGGCAGGTGCAGCTTCAAACACGGATCTTAATTTATGGAAGATTCAGATCACAAAATCTGCAAACGTATGAGCGAATTTCCACTTCTCTGTGAAGTCTTTTCTGCGCTTAATGTATTTATTTTTTTCAAAAGGACGGCCGTGTGTGCATCATTTCGAAAAAAACAATAGTTTCAATAAATGTGGGCTTTACCTACGCCACCTCCCGAAATTATGATGGAGGACCGTCTGCCACCTCCAGCACGCCTGGTCCAAAGACCCGGGAACGCCGCTAGAGTCCACAGTATCGAGGCAATTCTGGGATTCAAAGACGAAGACGTCTTTCATAAATCATCATCGTATAGAGAGAAAGCTTTGGACATGGACACAGAACGACTCGGGAATGTTATTGTAACCCCGATAAGGAGAGGTCACCACTCTGAAAGTTTTGATAGTAAGTATAAGTTAACAAATTATTGAACTTGAGACGTGAGCTATTAGTTAGACACGTGTCATGATCACAATATGCTGTACTGTTTTTTTTAAAAAAATTTTTATAGGGAATTATATTGGCTATAGCTCGTGACACTTTATTAATTAATGTCATAGATGACGAAGTGTATAGCCTTATAGGCTGTGCTTTCTTCTTATCCAATAGACGTTTATTGATTTATGTCTATGTGTTTTCTCCTATAATAGATGTGTGCTGCTCGACGTCGGACGGGCCTCTGAGCCCAGACTCACCTGATGGAGGCAGCAAGTTCTCAGATGACGAGAGCCTAAAGAAAAAGCACAGGAGAAACAGAACCACATTCACCACCTTCCAGGTCCACGAACTGGAGAGAGCTTTCGACAAGTCGCACTATCCCGACGTGTACAGCCGAGAGGAGCTGGCCGTAAAGATACACCTGCCCGAAGTTAGAGTGCAGGTAGCCTATAACGGTTATTTATTTCCAGAAAACACCAACTAGTTCAGGCCTGCGACATGCCTGCGATATGAGAACATAGTTTAATAATCAAAACCTATTTCCAGTGACATTAAAACGCGCATTAATCGTTTTTTTTCTTTACTTTACCAACTTGTTTATTCAAAGCATTGCGCAATAGACGAAATCCTAGAACATTTCGTGCTATTACAGTTTAAATAGAATTACATTAAACAATTAGTCATAGCTTATTAAATATGGTATTCAATCGGCCGCATTACTGCTCAAATACATATAGAATTTCATATATAGCCATACTGTGATTTACAAATAACAGTTTTAAATGTTCT
Source organism: Amblyopsis rosae (assembly GCA_025399935.1). Lineage (NCBI taxonomy): Eukaryota > Metazoa > Chordata > Actinopteri > Percopsiformes > Amblyopsidae > Amblyopsis > Amblyopsis rosae. The sequence goes on along the minus strand of JAODTR010007124.1, from coordinate 5,666 downwards.
GTGGTTTCTAATAGGTTTGGTTCCAGAACCGGCGGGCCAAATGGCGGCGCCAGGAGAAGTTGGAAGTGAGCGCCATCAACCTCCAGGACACCCCTTCCCTCCTTTCCTTCAGTTGCTCTGCTAACGCCTCCCTGGGTTCCGGTCTACAGCTGGACCCATGGCTCTCCACCCCAATATCCTCCAGTTCCATACAGTCTCTCCCGGGTTTCATTGGCGCTACCGGCAGCTACACTCCATCTCCGCCTCCGGCTGTGACCTCTACCTTCCTCAACACAGCTCTGGGACACAACCATCATAATCATCAACTGCCCCACAGCTCTATGTGCCCCCCGCCTCCAGCGTACCATTGCTCGGGCTTCATGGATAAACTGGCCGTGGAGGAAACGGACCCAAGGAACTCCAGTATTGCCTCGCTTCGGATCAAGGCCAAGGAACACATCCAGTCTTTTGGGAAGACGTGGTGATAACTGTGCGGATGATGACATAACGGACCCAGACACACAACGTTTTATTATTTTGTTTGCGTGGTGCAGCACATTTGGGATTTTAAAAATAAGCCTATGTGTTAATGTGATGTTTTCTTGATGTATTTTCAAATAGTAAAACAACAATTTACTCTATTTTAAAGAGATTGTGTTCACTTTCGCGTTATCTGAATATGGAGCCAAGCCAATATTACATTAGGCCTGCTGCATGCTTAAAATAAAGCTATAGGCGTAGGCCTACATGTTAAGGCTGTTTTCAGTTGCCACACAACGCATTTGTAAAGCAACTTTTAAATATTTAACAATGGCCTATAACCTAACTGACTTACAGCCACGGCAGTCGTGTCATGTAGCAACGAGTTGGATTGCAAATATTACATCACGTGTGTGACCAACCACACCCATTTAGTTTACTGTTGAATCTGTATTAATTGTTCATTACTGACCGTTTGTTGGTTTCATTTTTTTAATTAACCAATGTCATGTGAGTAGCCTGTTTCTTTTATATAATAAAATCCCCATATAGATAGTATATAGGCAATCAAATGTTTAGTTCTGGCAGACTTTTAACAATTCCTTCAAACTTTGTAGACCTATGAGTATGCTTAATCTTCAGGAGAGCTTGCTTGTATCTGTGGCTGCCTGGAAAAATATTCAAAATGATATCATATAGGCCTGATACTTTCCATGCACATATATACATACCCTAAACATGAATTACTCGCAGCATGACTCCGGCCGTTTACAAATTATTTCTTTCTCACCTCCCTAAAGGTTTCAATAGCCTAAATGCTTGCAATTATGTCTACTGCTACAGGTATTACAGCCATTTGTAATCGAATTCAATGTAGCCTCTAATGTTTAAAAAAAATGCAGGTGTTTGGGACATGGCGCAGAATTGTGGAAAATATGTCACTGTCGGGTTTTGTCTATATACTGCACGCTTTCAAAGGCTGCAGTTTGATCTATAATAGCCTAAGTTACCTAATTGAAATCGTTAATGACGATTTAGCAGCGAAACCTTTTCAATAGCCTATACCCATTTGGTAAATTAGTCATTAGCCAGCTACTTTATAAAGTTGACCGCATGGGCTGCCATCGTGTGGTATCAATTGGCTACTACAGGACCAGGCACTAATCTTTAGAGCCGAGGTAAAAACTGGGGGAAAAAACACGTAAGCAAACAAAATTCATAACAGTTCTGTTTAGCTGTTTATGTTTTGAGACATGAAAGAATGGCCACAAACCAAAAATGCATTTGATACAAATATGTGAATGTATCAACATTGTAAATATTTTTATAATTTCCTAGGCTACACTCCTATTGATATGTCATGTGAGAAATTGCTATTGCATTAATGTCGCTCATATATTGTGTAAGACATAATCTACAATTATAGAAATATATGCATTATTCCTAATAGGATAGGCTACATGCATTACACATAAAACAGCAATGTAGTAGGCTGTACTGTATAGGCCTACATATCATGGAATGAGTCTGTAGTCTTTTATGCAAATTGAGGTTAAACCACAACAGGCTAGCAGATCTGAAATTGAGAAAAACGATATAACGTCTGATTAGGCCTAATGGATAATGCGAAAAAAAAACATGAATGTACTCCAAATAATACATATGAACGTTTATTAGCCTATAGGCCTATAACAAGAAAGGCACTGGCCATCGTAGCCTGTTATCTGTCTCATTCATTTTCGTTCCACCTGCTCCGTATCAGAAACAGCCTGAATGCGCTGAATGGTGTCTGTCTTTGGCTCTCTCGGTGAAATAGTTCTTGGAGAATACTCTGCGCCAGTTTCAACGGAAGTTCAAAACGGTTAATCGTTCTGTCTCCTCTTTGAAAGTCTGGAAATGATATCATATAGGCCTGATACTTTCCATGCACATATATACATACCCTAAACATGAATTACTCGCAGCATGACTCCGGCCGTTTACAAATTATTTCTTTCTCACCTCCCTAAAGGTTTCAATAGCCTAAATGCTTGCAATTATGTCTACTGCTACAGGTATTACAGCCATTTGTAATCGAATTCAATGTAGCCTCTAATGTTTAAAAAAAATGCAGGTGTTTGGGACATGGCGCAGAATTGTGGAAAATATGTCACTGTCGGGTTTTGTCTATATACTGCACGCTTTCAAAGGCTGCAGTTTGATCTATAATAGCCTAAGTTACCTAATTGAAATCGTTAATGACGATTTAGCAGCGAAACCTTTTCAATAGCCTATACCCATTTGGTAAATTAGTCATTAGCCAGCTACTTTATAAAGTTGACCGCATGGGCTGCCATCGTGTGGTATCAATTGGCTACTACAGGACCAGGCACTAATCTTTAGAGCCGAGGTAAAAACTGGGGGAAAAAACACGTAAGCAAACAAAATTCATAACAGTTCTGTTTAGCTGTTTATGTTTTGAGACATGAAAGAATGGCCACAAACCAAAAATGCATTTGATACAAATATGTGAATGTATCAACATTGTAAATATTTTTATAATTTCCTAGGCTACACTCCTATTGATATGTCATGTGAGAAATTGCTATTGCATTAATGTCGCTCATATATTGTGTAAGACATAATCTACAATTATAGAAATATATGCATTATTCCTAATAGGATAGGCTACATGCATTACACATAAAACAGCAATGTAGTAGGCTGTACTGTATAGGCCTACATATCATGGAATGAGTCTGTAGTCTTTTATGCAAATTGAGGTTAAACCACAACAGGCTAGCAGATCTGAAATTGAGAAAAACGATATAACGTCTGATTAGGCCTAATGGATAATGCGAAAAAAAAACATGAATGTACTCCAAATAATACATATGAACGTTTATTAGCCTATAGGCCTATAACAAGAAAGGCACTGGCCATCGTAGCCTGTTATCTGTCTCATTCATTTTCGTTCCACCTGCTCCGTATCAGAAACAGCCTGAATGCGCTGAATGGTGTCTGTCTTTGGCTCTCTCGGTGAAATAGTTCTTGGAGAATACTCTGCGCCAGTTTCAACGGAAGTTCAAAACGGTTAATCGTTCTGTCTCCTCTTTGAAAGTCTGGAAATGCATCGCTGTAGCGTTTGTTGCCTGACACAGCAGGAACACCGTCAATGCTTTTCTTCCCCATCAAATGGCCTGGAACGAGAAATGTACTATAGTTATAATATGCAGGACTTCATGCGTATATGTTGACTTGCTTGGAGTAATTTCCAAGTAAAAATGCTATGCAAAAAAGGCTAAAATAGTAGACGCATATCCAACATAACACCTGTAACTCACTAGGACGCACGGTAATGGTTCAATAAAGACATTTTTAAATCGTAATTGTGGAAATCACATTGTCTTTGTGTTGTTTTGTGTTCGTTCTTTTCATTAGACCTATATCATGAGTTGTGTGAATTAATGTGAAAGAAGTGAACATTTCAGAGAGCATTTTCCAAATCAGTTTTTTTGTTTATTTTATTTTAATTGGTTTCAGAATCCAATTAAAATATAGGATATATGTATTTATGGATATGTATTTATGGATATTTAAACATCTACAATGCAAGCTCTTTTTTTTCTTTCAAACCAGCCAAGACTGAGTAGAACAGTTTATTCGATAGTAGAACATATTATTCGATAACTTCTCATAGCCTAAGTGGCATTTTCGTGTGAACTTAATTACGCCAATTTCTGTTATCGCTTAACATTTTGAGATACAAGTTTAGTCATGTAGGCTCTATTGGATATAAAGTTATTCTTACCTACTGCCCAGTGGTTACCACGATACATTTTACCAGTAATGGCAGCTGTACTTTCTGAACAGTTCACCAGACAATGTATTGTAGCCATAATAATGACACACTTAAAAATAAGTCCGTTAATCCATGTAAAGCGCACGCATCCTTCTCCCATGTTACACGAAATAGATGTTTTAACGCGTGGTGTCGCAATCCTTAATTTTCAGCCAATCAAAACAGGTTTTCAGTCCACCCTATAGCCTGGTCTACCCACTTGCTAGTTTTCACACAAAAAAAGCAGATCAAACATAGCCTATTAAAAACGAATGCGAGCCTTACGGTAGGCCAAGGTGTTATTTGTAGCCCGTTAACTCGCTGACTGCAAACCTTCGATGGACATGGGAAAGTTAAATGCACCTCCTGATTTGATTGTAATCGACCCTACGTCAGCGGAGTTTATTTTAAGACGATGCCAGGAATTAAGTCAAATAGACTAAACAAATAAATAGACTCCATAGCCTGTTGAGTGACAATTACGATAAAAGTATCACAATAAAAGTACTGTAGGCCTACTGCTACAGTGTATCTTCGTGTGAAAGTCACAATGTTTTGTGAATGAATGATGCTGACCATGTAAATATGGTTAACAAATTAACATTGAAAGCAGATGAACGTATTGTTTGCAAGCAGACATCGTGTTGCAGATACAATATGCAAACACGTTATTATTAAATCTAATCGGTGTAACCTACTCTGTTACAATGTTTGCTTGTGGAAATATCAACAATGTCAACTACGTATTCGTCTAACAGGCTACAGGACGCACCTACGTATGTCCTGTGATAAATTATCATACTTGGGTGATTCCATTTATTGCTGTATTGACATACTGATTTCTCAAGCAGGAAAATAAGTAGCCTATAAAGACAGATAGACTATTTTTACCATACAACATCCACACACGTATGTGTCAGTGCAAGTAGCCTATAGATTTTGTGTTCAAAAATATGTATTTGTCTCCAGGCTGCTGTCACATATAAATTAGAGGGTCTGACTCTCATGTGTCCATGCCACAATATAAATATGCGGAAGTCATAGGCTATCCTAGACAAGACCAAGGTGCTAATATATAAGTCCCCCAGAGGTTTGGGTATCGTTGGGTATCATATAGGACACTACTTTTTCAAGAAAGTACATTTTAACGATGGACTGTGAAAGTCTACATTCCAACAGTACAGTCATGATTTATTATGGCTAATGCGCAGTTCATTTCCTGGGCACAATGCAAGTAATTAGGTGGGACCAGATGTAGCCTAGACATATGAATCTCTGACTGAGATTGAGGTGTCTGGGGAGCGGGTCTGTGGTCCCTGGTGGTTTGTGTTTTGGGGATGGTGGGAATGGGACTCCCGATGTTTGTTTGTGATTGGAGGGTTGGGAT
>JAODTR010007123.1:0-31208 GCA_025399935.1 Amblyopsis rosae | reverse complement strand
CCACCGGCACTCCTGTGCTCCTGTACAAGGCCTGCCCTGACCCTGGGAGAACCCAATGAATAGATGTACCGTCTGCTTATTAGCTGTGCAGGCATAACCACAGCCACCCCACTCCCACACACTGTCTGCTCACAAAATCAATCAATTAGAAGCTCATTCGATTCAGACATACAAACATAACAGCAAAACATGCTTCACCTGTTAGGCGTGAGGTTCATCTCTGTGTGTGTGTGTGTGCTTCCTACCTTCAACCTGCAGAGACCTGAGCGCGAGGCTTCACACTCTTGGCACACGCCATCGTAGATGGTCAGCACCCTGCCCTCGCTGTACTGGGAGCCATCATTGGTCACCTGAGTAACGGAAGGTGGAGGGTTATGTCGCTACAAATGTTTTAGAACCTGACCTCATCGCTGACCTCATTGCTGTACTGTAGCCACCCCCAGTGGAAGCTGATTGGTCCACCCATCAGAGTGGCTGAGCCAACCTTCATGTGATCAAGGTTTCTTATAAACTATTATCTCAAGAGCATTTTCATCATGCTTGAGACAGAAACCATAGATGTGTGCTACCATGACCTGGATTTCTAACTAGTACTGTTATTGCATGTTTTTAACAAATGTATAAGGCTTCTTGTCATTTTACTTGTAGAATATGATTCTGTTAATGTTATTTGCCAGGTTGTAATTTAACATTTGTATATTACATTTTTATTTACAGAATGTTAACCAATTCACCCCATTTTAACCAATTCACCCCATTAACAACCAAAAGATCGTTTGGGAATATTTGTAATTTCCCCATGCCGATTTCCGAAAGAGTATGTAGGTATAAAGCTACGTGTGCAATGTATGCAACAATAAGAAGCTTTTTTTATCACATTATAATGTAAGAGTTATAACTTTATGGGATCTTGGACATGGGAAGACTGAACACGTAATGAGGCAATTTTTGATATGGCAGCGCTATGGTAGCATTTTTCCACAAGGCAGCATAAATCGCCAACACTGGCCCAGAGAAACTAATGATTATAGCAGGTTTTAATAGTGGTGAACAAGGTTGTCCCCAACTGAAATGTGCAGATAATCTATGTGTGGCTTAATTATTTTTTTTAATTAATTAACATTGCCCCATAGACAATATGGTTGCCCTGTGCCCAATTAGAGAAACATTGCTCTATGTCCAGCATTAATCAAATCAAATGTATGAAATCAACATAAATAAACAAATGAAAGAAGCACAAATATTTGTCTAAATCACAATTTTTTTTAAAGCTTTTTGATAGCTATTATCACAAAATGAGTCATGGGGATACCATTATTTTAGTGGTTTAACCTGAAACGATACAGTGAAATCACAATGATGAGAAATGTGCTAACATTCAAGATATTTTAGGAGTGGTTAATAGTCTTGCAACAAACTACAGCAACACTAGAGCAAAATATTTTACCTCAATCTACTCCATTCAGAATACAATTAAAACAAATTTAGCTGAACATTTAATTTGTTTATTACATAGGGTAGTTTCTTATACAAACAAAACTGTATTTAGAAAAACAACTGAACTGTGCTATGGCTAAACAAATGCTAATGTGTAAGCATTATATACCCATTATAACCCAACTCCCCTTGACTTTAATATTGTACAGCTTAACCGTGAAATGAAATACTGATCATCTGTCACATAGCACCTCTAGCCCTTTGTGCCTCTTGTCCTCTTTTCTCCACTTCCTCTTCTATAAATAAAACATAATATACTATTTTACTATGTCACGCTTTGCCCCGCATATTCGTCTGCAGCGGTAATGTAGCATGAGCGGTCCTGCTCCTGATCCTATCCCAAGCTGACCACACATTGGCCACAATGTGGGCATTACCCTCATCTCCCAGCGGGCATAGGGCTTGTCATCCATGATGAAGTCCTCTGTGTGGGCGGGCAGGCTGCTGAGAGATGGAACGGCACAGTCTAAGGCCTTGGAGCTGAGGAAAGTGGCCTTTGTCCTCTGCTTCTCCCCTGGGACCCAGACACCATTCATGTGCTGTGGACACAGACAGCTGCTGAGGAGATGGAACAAGCTGGACAGACAGCTCAGTAGCAACAGTAGGTGCTGTGAAACATGGATGTGTTAGGTATATTATATATCTTGTATGTAGTTCTGCTAGAAATATCTCGTTCAGCAATGTACAAATGAAAGTGTGAAAGGTGATGAGCCACTTCCTCGTATGAATATGAAAAGCAGAAGCAAACATTTGACAAATGCTTGCTTCCAGAGCATCACACTTAATGGTATGGTCAGTCATTCTTGCTAACTTGGAGCTCAAATCAAAACAGCATCGCTCCGCGGTCATCCGCGGCGGTGCATACCACATGTCGAAATGCATTGTGTAGGTAGTGCTACGCCTTTGTTGATACGAGCGGTGTTCACCACTTTATTTATGTACCTATTTATGGAGCCAGGGCTGTGTAGAAGTATTAAATTATTTTTTCAAAATGATAAAGACGGAAAGATAGCAAAATGCGAGATATTTAGTGAATTTGATTTACTGTCCCGTTAAGACCCATATATGATCACCTTTGTAATTATTCTTATGACTCAACATTTTTTCACTTGATATGTGTCCTAGATTATATTTGTCCTGCCCTTTTTTACCAGTGTAAATATCTTCAGATCGGGAATACAACCCATGAAATGGACTTTTGCCGTTTTGGTCAGTTTTGTAGACATACACATTCAGGCACATACACCACCTTGTACTTTCGTCTGCTAACAAAAAAAACTAAGCATGCCTAGAAACTGCTGTGTGACGGGATGCACTAATAACAAGGTAGGAAACCCAGAACCTACTTTGTACAGCTGTTGAAATATTTAGACAAAAGTCATCAAACTACCCACACCGGAGGGAAACACAGTCAGCGCGAACAATGTACCTAGCTAAAATCAGTAAATATTTCACCATGTCAGAGGATTATTTTAGCATGTTATGTCAACATCATACTTCTACAGCAAATCCGCGTACGTCATCATTGTTTGTAAACAGTAAATTGGTCTAATAGCTTACATTTAGCTTGCAATAGCTGACTTTACCTTTAAGCCCCAGTCCATATTCTAAAACAGAGAATGGCATATGAATTGACTGTGGCTTTAAGGGCTGGGGCAGAGAACACTGTCAACCTATCAGTGCTGTCGGGGGGAAGAGCAGAGAACAGAGCCCTTTGGCTTCCAAGTAAAATCAACAGGGAGGTTGCCCATGCCGCTGTGACCTTTGACCCCTCTGCCCAGCCTACCTTGAGCCTGGTTGCGTGGCAGCTGAGGTGCGGAGAGTCCGCGAAGCCCAGGCCAAAGACCCTCACGCTGGCACAGTCGAACACCCGGACGTCACACAGCCCACTGCTCTCCAGGTCAGTCAGCTCTATGGGCTGGCCTGCAAGGACACTGTGCTAACATCTACGTCTCACAGCAGCCAATCAGGGGACAGATCTTTACTTCTTAAAAAAGGGGACATGGACGCTACTAACTTTGATAAATAAATAATTGTGTTATTTCTTACTCCCTGCATCTAATTCAAGTGTGTCGATCTGAAAACATAATAGTTGATGAAATCGGGAATTTGCAGACCTTGTTGTAGTGTTTATTTTAAAATATAATAAAATTATAACAATTATTTAATTAAAATAAATAATTTAATAAAAAATATATATAAAAAATATAATGTATTTCAATAACAAACAAACAAAATAAATATTTCTAATCCACGTTGTAGATTATAAATTTATAATTCAATAAAAAAACACAAATCAATGACTTCACACCGTTTGCACTCACTGATAGCCTGGCTGCAGTCGTAGAAGCTGTAGCCATGGTAACACTGGCAGCCCCACTCGGTACAGCGGCCGTGTCCATTGCAGGAGTCGGGGCAGCGCAGGGCGGCCAGCACCGTGGCTCCGGCTAGCGTGCGGTTCTCCAGCAGCCTCCTCTCGCACTCGTTCTCCAGGTGGGGCACCAGCGCCCGTGCCCACCCCGGCTCCTCCTTCAGCTGCATGTCCGCCACACACAGCTGCACCACCTCCTCCAGGCCTTGCCCAAGCAGCCGCTGGCAAGCCACGCCCACAGAGGAGTTGGCCAGGGCAGTGCGGCACGCCTCCAGAGCCTCGGCCTGATCCAGGCCACCCGCTGTAGGCCACTGGGGCCGTTTTCTCCCCACCCGGGGCTCCGTCCGGTGGTCCTCGGGGAAGAAGTATGCCCAGCTCTCCACACCCAGACTCTGGGAGGTGAAGACTGGCCGGGGCCTGAAGGGCATAGCCGCACCGGGCCGGGAGGCCGGCAGGAGGTAGTCCTCCATGAACTCTGGGGCCAACTCGTCCTCACTCCCATGCTGGACATCCAGGGGGCGGGCTGTGAAGCCGGACTCCCCCAGGATGGTGTCTTCTGCCTGGGAAGCTTCCAGGTGCTCCAGGGTGGTGTCGACGGAGGGAAACACCCAAGTGTGGTCCACGCCATCAGAGGCAGTGCAAGCCAGCTCACCGGGCCACCCAGGAGGGCTGTATTCTCTCCGGCACTGGCAGAAAGACCTCAGCGTCAACTGGTGTCGCCCTGGTGGACTCTTGTCAAACAAACTCTTGCCCGCGGCTATCCTAGCAAACACACGGAAGAGTTATACATGTTAGGAGGAGGGTCAAAACACCCCAAAACACAGTAAAACATATTTTATATAAAATAATAATAATAATAATAATAATAATAATAATAATAATAACAGTAATACTTACAATTATTATTATTATATGATTATTATTATAACTTTGTTTAAAAGCACGTATTATACAGTATTTAAACTAAAAACTGCGTTGTTTTGTTGCACACAATTATAACAAATATATAAATTAATTATATTATAAAAATAAATACATAATATAATGTAATTGTATTATAGATTTAAATAAAAATCACATATTATGTGATATTTAATAAATAATGTACCTATTTATGTCATGAGTAGATGAAACATATATAGAAATATAAATAACTAAAAATACATACTACTTATGTAGTAGCCCATAAACCAAACAAGTCATCATGTAAACTAGCGCGGTGGTCCTGAACCACAGTGAAGCACAGCTCTAAAGTAACTGTGTCAGTGACTGACCTCCAGCCCTCTATGAAGTGCTCCACATGCTCGGTACTATCTGAGCTGCCGTCAATGGCCTGGAGATCGTTGAGGCTGTTCTGGTCGAAGGATCCACAGAGGCCCTCTGTGTTGTCGTAGTCGACGCTGGGCGCCCTGACCGACACGCTCATCCCCCAGTCCCCCACATCGGCCCTAACAAAGGCCCCGGAGGGAAAGATCAACTACGAGGGGAGAGGCACAGCCAACAGCTAATTAACATATCTCCTCATGTAAACAATCATCTACTACACAGAATGTCTGTGTACTTGCATTTACATTAGGGGCTGGGGGAAAACAGCATAGCAATACTGTATCGACACACGTACGCCAAGTATCGATCTTTTATTATATAAATTGAGAATTTTAGTTGGTGTATACAATATTTATGACATGTTCATGTCAGTTAGTCAGCTTGATAATAAAATTTTTCAGCAATGCAATTTATGTGAGATGAACAAACAGATGTTGACAAAGGGACATAATCAGAAATTGGAAAACGTAATAAATTGCAAATTTATTGCAAATGTATTAATTGTGTACCTTATGTGATTACATTCCTGGCGGAATATTTTCCTTCACGACCTTAGAATTTCCACAACGATAACCAACAACATGTCAAAATGTGGAGCGGCATCATATAGATATTATGTAATAAAAAACTAGCTCTACGAACTTCTCTTTGAAACTTTCCGCCATTGTTGTTCTTTGTTTAGAAACTGCTGTTGAGCTGCCTCAAGCAAAACATTATCTAAGACCAAAACAAGTGTTTTGACAAAGTGCTTATAGGCAAGTCTCGCCACGAATGCAATAGCATTCTCTGCTCGGGATGTAATTACTCCACTATATCTTTACATAGAAAATAGGTTTTTGCGGCTTAATTCATTTTTAAAATATCATACAGAGCACCTTTAATAAAGCATTAGCTACACTGTAATATGAGGTATTGCTGTCAGGATGGGTGAATGTGATTGGATACCTACGGTGACCTTCTTCCCCTGGTAGGACTCCAGCACCCTGATGTGATTCTTCTTGCTGTCGCCAGGGGTCCTCAGCGTGAGCCTGGGCTTGGCCTCCCGCGGCCGTCCGCTGCACATGTCCAGGACGGCCACGTCCCCTCTCTCATGAGCCGCCACGCCACATGTGCATACTGTAGCTTGGCTCCGGCCACCGCAGTCCCACTGGCGGACATGCACCTCAAACTCCCTGGCCAGGCTGCGGTACAGTGTGAAGGTCCCGGTCTGCTGGTTCTCATAGTGCCTGTCCAGTATGAGAATTAGCAAGGAGACTCACTGCGGAGTTACGTGATTGGTAGCATTAACCTAGCGCTTAAATGTATTGTAAGCTAACACTTTTTGTGGAAATCACCAAATATTTCCTGGCTAACTACCTTACCGCTAGCTACCTTTCCACTAGCTGCTGAGAACAAATTATCCAATTTTTCTACACAGCCATGAATTTCTACAAAGCCATAAATAGGACCACAAACAAACTGGTGTAGACCGATCACAACAACAATATCCTAGCCTTTGTAATAAGTTTCTAGTGTGTGGGGCTTCTGAAGAAGCACCCTATGGGATTGATGGGAGAGGTGTTATTGTTTTGATTTGAGTTTTAATTTAGCAAGTGTTCTCGAGAATGACTGATTATACCTTAATTCCAAAACATGGCTGTTTATTGTTATATTTGAAACTTGAATTGTAAAACCATTTAGATGTTTGACCATCAGTGCAGGACAAACACTCACACACACACACACACACACGCCAACAAAAGCGCTCATTACCTGCCATCCAGGGTAATGACGTGTGGATCAGTCAGGGAGTAACACATGGAAGTGGGAACGTCTTGAACTATGACCTGGGGGATGTAGGTGAAAAGAACAAAGGTCAGCATGGCCCCGCCCCTCAGACCCCTGGGCTTTGATGTCAGTAAACCCAGATGGGCGCATCTTACACCAAACGCTGACAATAGACACAATGTATGGGAGGCCACTAGTCTCTTCTGTCCATAAGTACTACATCTCATTAGCAACTCTGTGCTGAATGTCTGATGCATATACACTTTCCGGAAGTGAGGTAATACATTTCCATTGACTGTTAGCACTGTCACTCAGAAGTCTGTATCCGTAATTCCGGTGCGGCAACATTGCATTTCTTTATTTACTCATTTACATTTTGTCATGTATTTTAAACAGTAACCGTAGCTTTTAAAGACCTGCAAACAGCCAGAGTTGTGTCGTTAAGTTTCCCAACAAATTCCTCTGTGTAAATTTAATGTTTAATTTTATGATTGAGTTATGTAGTTGGTTTCATGCATGTTAATCCAAATACTCTCCTGTCAAGTAGACGGGCCTTGACGCTGTTAGTCAGTGCTGTGTTCCAGACTTTACGCAAGTAAAGGCTGGCTGGCGAGACTAGTCTGTCATTAATATAAGCTATAGCTGGAGCTCAAAATGGTAATGTGTATTGTGTGGATGAAATGGCCAAGCTTCTTCACACCCTACAGAAGACACATTTCAACTATCTTACAAATATCTTCTCTAGTAAACATGTAATAAAGTGTAGCACCTTCATTTGATTTAGTCAGTGGGTATTTTTATGTAGATGTTGTAAATATACAGTCTATAAGTATAAATTGGTTTGATACAAATACATACAGTACTGGATTGCCTATTTAGTACTGTAAATTCCATGTTCTTGTAGTGCCTATACTACATGTATGTTTACATGTTACATTTATATTTCACCTTGTAGTTAAACCGTGAATGGAGTTATTGTAAAGTTTATTGCATTACTTTGGGTTTAATAGTTCTCATTTAAAGGACCGTTAAAATGTGACTTCTGTTTGACTGTTAACAGGAGGAACTGAAGATTTACAAGCCTAGCATCAGTGTATCTGCAAATAAGTAGCTAACCCCGACATGACCCTTAATTATGTTGTAAACAGACCAGCTGACTTGTATCACCTATTTGTCTTGTCTGCTGTCTGCTGCAAAGCGTTACTTAGCAATATATACCTAAACACTAGGTCTAAGTGAGTTTAAATTACATGTCTTCATTTATCATCATGTGTTACTGACCTTATGAATGAATATTGGGCCAATTTGGCAGGACCGGACTGGGTGATACTGGCTAAGCATACACTTCCTGGTTCAGCCATACGCATGCCCTCATCTACCTTTAGGGGAGCCGGGGTGTAGTTCCTCCATAGGCGTGGGGCCCCGGCCCCAGGCAGGGCGGAGATGAGGCTGGGCCTGTTCCCGTCGCGGGAGAAGTCGGTGACGGCGGTGAGGTATAATCGCCCGCGCCCACAGCTGTTACCCTGGCAGGCCTCTGCCTGCAGTTCCACCTGGCAGGCAGAGAGGGCGACGTTGGGAGCATCCTGGCCCACAGTGTCTGTAGATGTCAAGACAACCTGTTAATGGACGCCGCACAGCTGGCGGGGGACACTGTAATCATGTCTTACTGTGCCAGCTTTGATGTGTTGCTGTGGCGACGCGTAGGCGTGAAAACAGAATGGAGCCTTGAGAGACTTTCATGTTTGGAGAGCTCGTTGAAAGCTAATTTGCTATAGAGAGTATGCTGAGCTGACATTCCGCCATTTTAGCTGGAGCGTTCCAATTTAACTGGAACATTTACACACAAGATACAGCAGTAAAATGACGCAATGCAATGTTCATGCAAGTGTTTATGGTAGGAGATGGGGCATGAGTAGACTGATTTCAGATTAGATACTAGAATCCATATTGGTTAATGTATCTTTCTATTATTTTCCCATTAAAATGTGTTTTAGACTATATTTTCACATAATATGTATGGCAATTGTGTAGCAAATAAAGCTCAGGTAAATGTTTGGTTGTAATACCAGTGTAAATTATCTACTGAAACTGTTTTTTGTTACTACAGTATATTCTATTTGTGTATGAGTGGTACATACTTGCTGTTTGTGCCTGCATCTAATAGTTAATAATATAATAGCTGGAGTCTGTCCACAACAAAGAAAGCTTTACATATTATTTACATACATTTGATTAGTGTGTGTGTGTGTGTGTGTGTGTGTGTGTGTGTGTGTGTGTGTGTGTGTGTGTGACCTGGTTCGTGCACGCTCAGCTCCAGGGGTACTCTACAGCGGTGGCCATGCTCTGGGCTGTAGCAGGGGATCGGCACAGTGCTAAGGACAGTCACCTCATGTTCCTTACTGTTCTCGGCTATGTGAAGTGTTTCTGGTGAGAACTGAACACACACAGCTCCATGTTAATGCACAGGAATAAACACGTCATTCAAAGATATGTATTTTGAGATCATAAAAATCTGGTTGGATTTGGTTAGATTTGTTGTTCTCATTTTTAGATTTTGGATTTTATAGGTTGCTAAATTGACCTTGCCTTGTTCGGTGCCATAACATGTACATTTGTGATTTCTCTAAAAGCAGCATTAAAACTTAACATTTTACCTTAAGTCCAGCATAGAAACTTTCACTTTCCTTTACTGCTGATCTGCTGTGAGTGTGGTTGGCCCTGAATGTTGACACACTGCATGAGAACTGGAAAGACAAATAATATTAATAATAGTTATTAGTAACATTAATAACATTTTCATTTAACAACTTCAGCTGTTAAACTAAGAGTCCATCCCCACATAGTTTTTAAACATACTTTGGTGATTATTTTGGATTCTGGGGGCACATAGTATCGAGCATTGTTATCTTTCTTATTTACATAAACGGATTATGGATCCAATCTACATTTGAAATCAAATCAGTTTCATGTAAACCTACCACATAAAATCCATTATCTGAAGTTACAAATGGTACAGAAGATTCACTGTAGTATTTCTAACTCCTTTTCTACGAGTGATATTCAATGCACTGAACATAGATATCACACAAATATGACACGCAGCAAAAAGAGTAATCACACATGCTGAGAAAAAAAAAAGTTAAATATTGACCTTTGACCCATCCCAGCTGGAATCACAACATGCATACCAAATTAGACCCGTGAGTGAACCCAGACCTCAGCTAACATGATCTAGACACAACTACCTTGACCATGACAAATAATTGTGTCCTACTAATACATAATACTTGTGGCAGGGAACAATGCAATCAGCCACAGCTGTACAACAAGGGGATGTATGAGGATGACATCATCTAGGCTGGGATTCAAACCTCTCAACCCTCAGAGTGCTAAATATATTGCCTGGACACAATAATCATGGGATATTAAAACTGTTGGCAGATGCTCTCTTCTGGTTGTTTTAATATTCATGTATGTAATAGTTGACAGAAATAGTGCTAACGATGACATACGTGTAGTTAAAATACTAATATCTTTATTTCTACTGTACTGTATCTTTAAAGGTGACCTACTAATTTTGCGATTAACTTATCAGTCAGATTTGGGAGAGACATCCTCACAATATCTTGTACCCCTCCCCGAAACGCTGGCCTCACTTTGGAAGACAGCTGCAACAAGAATTTGTCGACGTAATCTAACCTAAACACACTGTATTATAATACGTAACATACAAATAAACTCCAATAGAGAGCATATGTTATACATGCGAAGTAGAGAAGCCAGGGAATGATTTAGGTTTCTTTACGGGATATGATACACTTTCCCCACCTTCCCTTTGTACAGGCAGAACCCTGCTAAGAAGAGGTTAGCTTGATCCATCGCTGAAGGCTCGGAGACCCACCCCCTCCCCCACCCTCCGACCCTGAGTCAAACCTGCACCACGTGTGCCGACAGACACATGCACGGTATCTATGTTACCGTTTCCCCCAGTCTGAAGTGAACGCCGTCCATCTCCACCAGAGAGAAGGGCTTCCACGTGTCTTCCTGCCTGATCTCGGCCTTCATCACGTGGCCGATGTGCCGAGCCCACACCACGTGGTAGCCAAGGGGCTGGCTGGTGGCCGGCCCGGTGAAGGAGCATCGTAGGTGGACGCTGTTGCCGATCTGCTCTGCCGTGACCCGGGGTCTGGAGGTCAGCGCTGGCAGGCTCGCTGAGACATAGGCAGGAGAGTGGCTTGTTGAAGTGGTCTAACTACAGACACATGTTCTCACTACTGTAGATCACTGTATTTACTAGGCGGAAACTGAAAAGGTGTTAACAGTGGATTCGACCAGAAGGGTAATTCCGTACCTTGAATTTTAGCTAATGTTTAGCTAATTTTTACTCTGCCCAGAATGAGATTTGATTTGTAATATTAACAGTTTTATCCTAATACAGCATTCCTACTGCATTGCATTCCTACATTATTATTGTGGGAACTAATTAATTCTTGTTTTTTTCAAACAGCAGATTTTTTAATTCATACTTCAGGACAGTAGGTATGTGCTGGTCACTGGATATAACATATTGCATCATGCTTAGCAATACTAATCATGTAATGCTAAGCATGATTATAATTAGCTTTACAAATCAACAGAGCACAAGTTGGAAAAGTACAAAGAATTCTTCTGAGCCAACATGTACACCACCATTACCTCGGCATCTGCCCGTCACCTCACCCGGAGACACAACCTCACCCGGAGGACATATTCTTGGGCCAATTTCTGGTACAACTGAAAAATAAAATGGATATAGGCATTAGAAATACAAGGCCTAAAGTTATGCCATTATTAACAAATATAAAACATGTCAACCAGACCTTTGAACTATGTGTTTCCACAGTGCAGATTATGTATAGTATTACTAGTCTCAACAAATCTGTCTATCACAACGTCTACCCACCACAATCAACACATACAAAATAATCTATACCAAATATTTTATGATTATACAAAGATGGAGCGTTGTAATGCAGTTCAATGGAGCAATAATTGAACGCTATTGGTCACTTAAGTAGCATGTCACCAACAGCATTTTGCTGTGGAGGCTGACGTAAGCAGCGCCCAGACAACTAAATATAATATGCATGGTCTGATACAAAGTACATTTACCTCAAACAGTTCGCTGCAGAAATACCATTGTGGCCTCAGATTGATCATAGATACTTGGAAAATTGTGTAATATCCTCAAAATACCCATTAACACCCCCAGAGATACAAGAAATAATGGGCAATATTGTGGTGAAATCCATGTACCTCCCCACTGACTTGCATGGAACACTGGGTAGTTCTGGTCTGCATAAAGGTTTAAAAGTCCCCCCCACCCCTGCATCCCTCCAAAAATCGGAACATCCCGGAACATCTGCTAAATTGTAATCTCTCTGTCTAAACTCTGAAACTTCAACTCTGTTTCCATGACAACACAACAGAAGGTGAGTTGTCGCTTAGCCGGGCTCACCTTTGGCGCAGTAGCCCATGCAGCCCTGGGTGGGCTGCAGGAAGTAGAGCAGGAAGTCCCCACAGTTGCGCACGGTGACGGGGATGCGGAAGAGGCAGCAGTCCTTGGCACTGCCCTGGAAGAACTGCCAGGTGGCGCAGGCAGATAGCTGCTTGACCTGGCCGGGCCGTGGCAAGGGGCCGTCCTTCAGGGGCAGCCACACTGGGGCTTGGGTCCCACAGTGGTTCATCTGGAGGGGGGAAGGGGCGGAGCCTGTGATTATTGGCTATTCCTCAACACCTGGCTGGTAGATGGCGGTCAATGTAGAGCAATAGTATGCTTCGTCTTTAGTATCGTCCTGTATGCTGGCATTGTGTCAGTTACTCTGCACCGGTGTAGAATCCAGTGTGCTTATAATGCCAGTGTTTTAAATGGTATACAGTATGTAAATGGTATGCATTTATGGTACATGGTAAATGGACTGCATATATATATCGCTTTTATCCTGTGCTTTACAGTATTTTGCCTTACATTCACACATTCATACACCGATGGTGATTGCTGCCATGCAAGGTGCAACCAACCACCAGGAGCAGTTAGGGGGTTAGGCATCTTGCTCAAGAATGCATGCAGGTAGGTCAAAACTGGGGTTAATTTTTTTATTTATTTATAGTGCTTTTACAACATACGGCCACACGTTTACACACGCAAACACGTTCACACACACATTCATACACCGATGCTGATGTCAGGCAATGCACTCTCCAGCCACTGGTACCATCTAGAGTTAGGTGTCTGCTCAGGGACACATCGACACTGGAGGAGGCAACGGGATCTGCGATCACCTGTGCAGTGAGGTTACTGTACCTTACCTCCACACAGCTGGTTGGCATCTCGGCCGGCCTGTTGTGGATGTAGAAGCGGTACCAGCCCGGGGCCAGCGAGTGGTCACACACCAGGTCCTGTATGGCTGTGTTCTGGATCTGGCTGGAGTCAAAGTCAACACTGCGGTAGGGGTTCCGCAGGATCCGGTGTCCTCCCGGGTGACACTCGGGTGCTATGGGGTGGGCAGGGGCCAAAGTTAGGCTGTGATACTGCAATGCATGATGGGTAACTAGCTAGTGAGAACGCTGCTAGCGTAAGAAGGTCTATTTAAGCAACAGGTGAAGATGATGTAAAACGGCTCCATACGGGTACAATACCTCGTATTTTATATAAAAGTGCAAAATATGTTAACGTAAATTTAATGTAATTGTAATGAATGTATGAACAAATTGAAATTATAAGTGTTCCCTCTTCTCTAAAATTATGATGTGAAGTTCTGGGAAAATGCTAATACAGTGCACTAATGCAGTAACTGAGGGTTCAAAAAGTTAAAGCTTGAAGCTTCTTAATAGGAATTTACTCCTTTAGAAGGCCTTATTATTTTTATTTATTTATTTATTTATTAATTAATGTATTTATTTATTTTACTGCCATAGCAGTTTACATCTGAGGCTGCAAACCAATGATCTATTTAACTGCAATTTATTTTAACAAGATTAAAGCAGATATACCACAGTAAGTGATCAAAGTTGAAGATAATACAAATGTTTGTGGTATGCTATTTTCTATAAAGAAATCCCCACAAGACACGCATCCATGAGTAGGCTACGCAGACACTTAAAATATAGTCAGTAGGGTCTTCAGGACCGAGGACCTGATTGTAATCAACATATCTTTAGAGTAGCCTACAGTCAGGTAGGATGGCCAAACAGAGAACATACAGTCCCACAATGTCAGTTGGTATAAGAGGGGTAGAGCAGTAAGCATCATTTTCGCCATGGAGGTTATCTCAATTGCCTAGAACAACATTCCACAGAGGTCTTCGCCTCTATAAAGTCGCCCCAGGAAGAGTAGCTAATGCCAGTGGTGCATGACAGGGCTTTGATGAGCACAGCTTGCAGTATAGTGTGAAAGCCAGAAGGATTATTTGAGTAGAATGTGTTGTTTTCCGCATGACCACAAACAACTGTACATTCGTTCAAACAGCTAAAAAAACATTCCAAATGAAAGGGCTGTAATTTGACATCAAATAAACTGTTCCGCCTTTCCTTGTTTGACTGTAAGAGTTCTTGTTGCTAACAGGCGAGTTAAAGCTCAGGCTTGGAAACAGATATTTAAAGTGTCTTCAAAGGTTTAAAAGGGTCGTTCAAAGGTGCGCTGAGTGAATCAACACATTAACAAGGCGTCCCTGCTTAGCCCTAATGTTGACAGCAAATGCCCTCGTTTACATCGTCACTGAACATCGTCAGAAAGATATAGGCTAAAACGACTTAGGGGTCACAGGTTATCCAAACACCCACATTGTTAGGCAGAGGACAACCAGAGAGAGAGGGGGATGTTGGCTAAATTGTCCCTTTTGCCTACTTGAGGAGTTTACATGAGGCAAAAGTCTTGACCCATGTGTGTGTGTGTGTGTGCACGCGCGAAAAGCATGGGGGTGATGGGGGTCAGCCCAATGTAAGCCCCAAGCAGTTCACATGTGTGACTACAATGTGGTGTCCTGTTTCCTGGTGAATAAGATTGATTTGGTAGAACACAGTGTTAACACAACAGGGACCTATGGGCTTATTTCCCACAGGGATATGCCACCGCAAAGTGGAAACCAACTGTAGTCAGACCTTGGTGGATGAACGTGCTCTAGTTTTGGTCTAAAGAAAAATCACCCACTAAAAAGAATATAGATAATATCTGAAGTAATATGTAACTTAATGTTATACCATAAATGAGAACAATTACAATAACACATTGAAAATGTCACAGCTCTTAAATGTCACAGCTCTTAAATTGATAAATAAAAATTACAGGTTTTACCACCTATTTTTAACAAATGTGACTTTAATTTGTATCAACTGAATGGATTTCAGTGTCATGCAGTCCCGCAGGAAAGGCTTCAAATGCTCACAAGAGATATAGGCCTACATATAATCTTAAACGGATAATATAACGTTAGCCTATTCCTAAAGTCAGATATGTACATGGTAGCTTAGTTGTGGAGATTGTAAAACGGGTGTTCCACTCTCTTGACGTTAACGACTGCATGCTTTTATTCACGGTGACAGCAGTGATCCCAGATGAATGTCCTTAGAGGGAGACGAGACAATCCATCATGTGTCTCTAGCAAATACAACCAAAATGGTTTTACTAAGGCTAAGCAGACCATAGAGAAGACATGTTGTCGAGTGTTATTGATACGCAACGCGTAGTAGGCCTATTTAAATTATTTAAGATTTTAAATATAATAGATTATTATTTCTATATTATTACGTGTTTAAATACTTTAGTTATTCACTATAAAGTATGCTATTTTATAACGCAGTCAATCGCATAAGAAAACTAGAAGCTTCATCATTTCTGAGCATTGGGAGCGCGGTCAAGTTTAAGGTTATTCTAATCTTTGGATGTGCTGCTGAGTGATGGGTAAGATATGTATGTAGCCCAACAGCTATATGCCTATTTACACATATGAATATATGAAGCCCGTCCAGTAGCCATGCTCCAAGCATGTTCTGTATTTAGTGCAAAGCGATATTCTATGCAATGTATTGGAGAGGTTTGATTGAAAACTGACACTGGCCGTCTGCAACATATTCACATTTAAAATAACTGTACACTGAACGTAAATCGTGATTATGCACAAACTCAAAAATCCACCTACCATATTGCGCTACGGCTCTGAGCTGCATGATGCACAGCAACGCAAAGCGTATATATTCTGGAAAATACGTGCGCACCAAATTAACCACGCAGCTGTCCATTGTAGGGTGCCACGCCACTTTAGAAGTCGCTCCAAGAAAAAACACAAAAAAAACACCGCGCATTAATCGTTAGGTCCCATTGACAAAGACAGAACAGCGTGAAAGTTGCAGAAACTATTCCTCCGTTAAATCTCTAATCGCGTGGAACAAAGATGCAGTGCACTCTACTTGTTCAAGAGAGTAACTTTCCAGTAAATAAGGTGCAGGCTCTCATATGATGGAGGGGGTGGGTGGTTTGGGGAGTCTGTCTGTGTGACTATCCCTGTAGGTGGGCATCTGTAATTGTGTAAAGGGAGTTGTAACCAAACAAAACGACCGTGCTGTGGCCCTTACACAAAGGACATCCAGTACATGATCTGGGAAAGAAGCACACATGACATTCATAATTTACATTTATGCAGCCCACACGAGGAATTACAGGATTATTTGGTTTTCCTTGAATTATACTATAAGTACGTGAATTACTACTTCGTTGCTATTTGCTGTGTGGTCTATATTTATCACCCCATTAACGACAACATTGTCATGGTTGAGAGCCAATGATGCAAATGAAGGTGTAATACCTGAACACGTTCGATGCATTATGAACCAAATTGAATTAGTTACTCTTTACAAGCTATTTACTTATTACTCCTTCAAAAAATAATAATAACTTTACAAATTACTGGGTATTATATGTAATTTGTTACGTAACTAGTTACATTACTACATTACTTTCACACTACCCTGCCTCGCCCCCTACAAAAATTGACAAGACAGACAGTAATTTTAGAATTGAATCCTCTTTATTGAAACAATAATTAACCTTAGGAGTCAACAGCCAAAGTGAAAACATTGCAGCCTCTCAAACTATCAAAAATAATACAGGCATGTACGGGGGGAGGGGGGAGGAGGGGTAGTTCTTGTAACACAGTAATGGAGCATTACTTGGATTAGTAATTGTAATATTATTACCGTTTAGGAAATAGTAATAGTAATAAGAACTAGTAAAACTAGTTACTAAAAAAAGTTATGCTATTACAGTAACTAGTAACTAGTTTCTGCCCAACACTGCATATAACAACCTGTCGTTTTCAAAATTATTGGTTAGATGTTTTCCATAATGGGGTAGACACACGGTATTTAAAATAAAAAGTGATTTCTCAGTAGGCTTTGTGTTGAAAATAGATATGAAATATATAAAATATCCAATGATATGTGCAGAAAATGTAGACTATGTACAAAGAGTAAAGCTATACTGCATTCTCAGCAAAAACTACTATATGGACACTTGTAGTGACTAATTGAACATAAAGATATATGCACTTTTTCTATCCACAAATTTTTTACAGAAATGTTACAATCTGTATTTATTTACAATCTGTTATCTGTATTAGTGAGTATTTCACCTTTGCCTAAAATAATCCATTCACCTGACGTCTGCCATATCAAGATGCTAATAAATCTGCAGGATTGTTGCACAGCTAGTGTGCCTTACACATGGTCACCAATGGCCAATTCATATAAGGCTACAGCCTTTTGTTGTGGGGCAGAAAACCATTGGATGTATTGCGAAATTCTCTGATACAATGATGGTAACATCTTAAATGAACATTTAACAACTCTAGTGCAAAGTTCCTACACCGCAGTCAGCATACTAATTGCACTCTCCCTCAGAACCTGTGCCATCTGTGGCATTTTGTCGTGTGATAAAACTGCACATTCTATGCTTTGGCACAGATTTGAACTGTGATCAGAATGAGAGAAATAAACCTTGTGTGTGCATACAGTAAAACTCAAAGTATTTTACTTCATGAGAAATGGTATTAAAAGCAATATTTGCATTTATATTTTTGCGTATACAAAAATAGAATGTTCTACAACTCCTCAGGCATCATTTAGAGATTAGAATTATTTCAGGAATATGGGTTTAACGGCAAGTGAAGTTGTGAATGAGTAGGTCAGCCTTCGCCAGTGTTTAGAGTAAATATCAGGTGCCGGAGACAAAAAAGGCATACCTTTCCACTAAATAATGGTTCCTATGGAGAGCTGCAAGTGTTTGAAGCTTGCCATTTTTTATCCAGCCTGGTGAACAATGTGAGAACGTTTGGCTGTGTGGTTTCACATGAAATACAGAATACAACATTGTGGTCAAAACCAGTGTGGCCTGGCCATGCTACATGTGCTATGTGATTACTTAGCACATTTGTAGGGTTATGCGGTTTGATTTTCAATACAAAACAACATTTTTGTAACATTGACATTGGTGACAGTTGACATATTATACCAGCTGTTCACATCTCTGCAGAAGTGACTTGCCCATGGGCTGCGGTCACAAAGGGAAGTCAGAATTTTGGTTTGTCTTCCTACTAAGCTTTTCAATGCTATTCCATTATTTTTGAAATCGTGATTCATACTTCTATCAGCAAAACAAGATACTCTGATACTTCTGAGAAAGCCCCTGACTTCTTACAGACGGTTTATGGCAGAGAAAACACTAGGCCTATCTGTAGCCACTTCTTTGATGTGTATGCCCCCAGAAACGACAGAGGGGGTGTCTCTCTCTCTTCCGACCCCCCCCCCCCCACACCCCCCCCACCCTTGTGAGTATTTCCAGATGTCACACATCCTATTTTACTGTGAGAAAAACAAGAGAGGAACATACAAGAAGCATGTCAACAGCTACAGTATGGCGCCCACAACATCTTGCGACCATATTGTGTCTGTGCTCTTAAAAACTAGTCACTTCTGTGATGGGTCAGTGACATGCGTTTGCTTTACTGTCCAACACGATGATCGCTGGGCGCTTAATATATTCTTTTGAGTATGCTGTGCAATATTCTAGCAGTGTGACACTGTCAAAAAGGCAGAAGTGACTAAATTAGGTTACCGTTGATGTTGCTGTGGTTTTGAATAGCTATTATCTTATAATGGCAAGTACATTTTAGGAAGTAGCCTACAGTAGGAATAGGTCAGGTGATGTGGGGGCCAGAATTACTCTTGTGAAACAAAACCTCAAAGAGCGCATGACATTCCTGCACTTGAGTACTGAGTGGTTGGCATTCCTCTCTACCCCCCCCCCCCTCCCACTTTCGACTGCAGCGCTCATAGGCTCACACTGTTCTCTACCCCTCCCCCTATAGCTACGTGCACTTCTATGATCAGTGAGCTGGATCAGACTGTTTAACTCTGTAAACATTATTTCTGTTTTCTTTCATTTTTTTTGTCTGTTTGGAAGAGCCTTAACTTTGTTCTGTGTCATTTGTCATTCCAAAAGTGCATTTCATTACTACATTAGATAAGCGTGGTTGGTTTAAAACATCTCCCAGTATTGTGACTGGACCGTTCACAGTAATGTATCACAGACAACGCTCAATTATAATTCTCTACTGCCACCCTGTGGAAATCTGTGAAAATAGAAGATAAAAAAAGGCAATGTATCAGTACACGCGTCAATGTGCATGCCTACGTGTGCGTGTGTGTGTGCGTGTGTGTGCGTGTGTGTGTTTGTGTGTACAATAAATCTACTTCATACATAAATTGTTAACTTTAGAAGAATCCCGAGACAATCCTGACAGATTTCACTCAACTTATCAGATATTTTGTTTGCTGTAGTAGCCTACTGGGTCCTCTTGCTATAGCCAGTTTCAGACACTGTGAAAGCAAAACCGGAACAATAACGCAATAGATCATGTTGCACAATTGTCGTTAAACCCTTTCAAATAATGATCAACTTCCGAAGGGACAAAGAGCGTTTCTTTCTAATGCGATATTCTACATATGTTCAAGTGACAGGGGTAAGGTAAGTTAATTATTATTCCTTTAAACCATCGCACCATAAACGGGTTGTATGTTTAAAAGATCAAGACCAATTTGGAGCTTCACAGATTGATTTACACAAAATAGTATTCTAACTAACGGTCAGTTTATTTGACAGACAGTCAATCTAAAGCATGGAGTCGTAGGTTTGGATAGGCTAGGGAGGGTCGTAGGCCATTAAGGGAATGTCAAGGACACGTGGACTTGCAACAAGCAACATGCAGATCTGTGATGCCCGGCCCCTTTGACAATAAGACAGTACTCTAGCTCTCCATAGGCCCACAGATGAAGAAAAGTCACATATTTGTGCAGATAAGCATTCACCAGAATGCAGGGAATTAAATGTTGGACACGCAAAATGTCCTGGCTGGGGCAGAACCCCCAGACTCCCGCATATAATGTGTCACAAACCAGTGCTTAAACCCCTTTAAGACCGTTCGTTGGAAATGTGACATGTCATTCTGTTAGGCACAGTCCCCTCTACAAGGCACACCTTTAAGAAATTTCATTTTTAGAAATAATGATTTTATGATATTTTCATATTCATATTTTAACATATATGGAACAATAGTCTGATCAATAATATATCATGGTCTAAGGTCTAATATTCTAATATTTTCACTGAATTCAAATTGGGTCTCAGACCGTCTCATAGGTAGTCTTAGTCCACATTTTTTGTTCACGACACAAACATGCTTCCATCACAGCTGGTGTTATTCAACCTAGGCATCATTAATGCTGACTAAACACATACGTTTTCTTGTTAGAATTGCTGTAGTCCACTAGTCAAATGGATCATTTCATTGACTATTCCTCACGAGAAACTGTGGAGCGCATCGCCGCTGCACTGGGCTGCAGTTCTACCTCGGTAGATGTGGCCGCTTACCTCGACGAACACGACGACCTACGACATTTAAGGGCCAACTTTCTGGTGCCTAAAGTTGCGGACCTGCCGCCGTGTGAGTTAACGAGCATTATAACCATTCAATAGAGGCGTTAGAAATGTCAAAGGAGATGCGTTATGAACATGCTTTAAATATTTACCTGTTTTGGTAAATAATGTATTCGGACGACATAACACTGCTTTGGAATATTCATCACATCATTCTATTCATTGTAAATTGGCAACTTTGAATCTACTATATGAGTAAACCTTGGCTAGTTGACAAACATTATGTAATGCGCCATAACAGGAAAATTAAAAGCAAAATGATGTTTGTGTTTATGTTTTTGGCCCTCCACAATTGGTTCCATTTGAAAATTAAACATATTGAATATCAAGTTACAAACTAATTAAAAAAACGTTATTGCATTATAAACATATTTGCAGCTGACCTCTCCATTGCGGATGGGAGCAACGACTGCATTTATTTTGTGGGGAACTCCTTGGGCCTTCAGCCAAAAGGAGCAAAACAATACTTGGATGAGGAGCTGGAGAAATGGGCCAAAACGTATGTTCATTTCAATTATGTTCATATACAATTATAACATACTGTATATCTGTTATGGGTATGGTCTTTATACTGTACATCTGCATTCTTTAGTATGGGCATGTTAACTATAACTAGGCTGTTTAATATCTTTGTTTCCACACAATATACGACTGCTTTTTTACAGGGGTGCCCATGGCCACATTCAAGGTTCCCTACCTTGGGCCTGGGCGGAGAACAATGTAGAGCAACTTATGGCTAACCTCGTGGGTGAGCATTGTGCCTCCATTGGTCCCCTTTGGTTTCCAGATGTTTCTCAGAGATCATGTTTTCTCTATAAGCATTGGTGCAATGTTGCCTTCAATATATTGAGAACCCTTCAAGTTCGAGTAGCGAACATTAATGTAAAGTTCAATAATGATTATGTCTTTGTCCCATAGGAGCTAAAGTTGAAGAGGTGGCTTTGATGAATGGCCTGACAGTTAATTTACACCTGCTACTAGTAAGACCATTCCCTACAATACATTTAATGTTACAGTACAACCACCTGAGCATATAGATACTTTCTGTACACAAATGTGTTGAGAGTCATGGCATACACAGTAACTTTCCTTTAACTGGAAATTGCTCTTTATATGGGTCCACAACCAATGAAGTGGTCTGCTTTAAATATAATCTTGAATTCTGTAGCTGTCCTTTTACAAACCGACGTCGGCACGACACAAGATTCTCATCGAAGGAAAAGCGTTTCCTTCAGACCACGTGAGTGACATTACAAGCAGGATTACGCTGACATAATGACTTGACATTGATATACAGTATACAGTGTGTCTAATGTGTCAATTGGAATGACTTAGGCCAACATTATGTGGGTTTGAGTGCAATGTCTTTGTCCCACAGTACGCTGTGGAGTCTCAGGTCCACCTGCGAGGCTTAGACCCACAGCAGAGCATGCTGGTCATGTCACCCAGACAGGTAGATGTGGTTGCCTGGGCCAAATTGACTAGACCAAATATTGCAAAAGATATCAAATTTTCAAATGTTTATACATTAATAGAATTTACTAAATATATCAAATATGTATTTAGGTAAAATAATTAAAAACAGCACTTTTTTTTAAACAAATTTGAAAAGGCCTATTTGTGATTTATGCGTGCAATATTTAAACAACCCTTTTTATTTACCATATATAGATGTTTGCAGAACATATGTACATATAAAAAAAACATGGAAAAATATTATTATTATTATATTATTATTATTAATAATAATAATAATAATAATCTTTACTTATGTAACACTTGTCATACACGGTTGCTGCTCAATTGTGCTTTACAGTTGAATACCTATAAGACAATAATACAAAAAAGGAATAATAGACAAGATAGTACATGATTAATGATGTATAATTATTCCCTGCTGGAGGCAGATTTTATTCTTCCCTTTAACTGGCATTGAACAGTTCCATTAAATGTCTGAAAGAGGGAATGCACAGCACGGGTTAACATGTGCTTCCTCTGTGCTAGGGCGAAGACACTTTAAGGACAGAGGACATTCTGGAGCTGATTGACAGGGAGGGTGACTCCATCGCTGTGGTTCTGTTTAGTGGGGTACAGTACTACACCGGTCAGCTGTTTGACATGGAGGCCATAACCAAGGCTGGCCACAAGAAGGTAACACACTAAACTACATTTAACTACACTGGGCTAGCCTAACCACAAGCTAATCAAGCTAGCCAAGACAAACTAATAGAATACCTCATAAACAAACCTGCAAAATAAGAGTTTGACATGATAGGTTTGGACCCAAACGTAGACTCCACAAGAAACAGGAGTGTTGAGGGTTGCTGGCAGAACCAACAGGGACAGGCAGGTTCAGTACTGGGGAAGGCTAAGCACAATCCAGGCAGGATTACTGTATAACAAGGGCAGGCATCTTTTCCAAGTCAGGATCTTAACAAGCTTGGGCAGGCAATTAGTCCAGAACACCAGGCAGAATTGCAACAGGGGCAGGCAATGCTCAGGCAAACCATCAAAAAGGCAGAAATTATATCCAGGAACAGTTAAAACAGGCAGGCAGGATCAGCACAAAATGCTCCAGACAACAGACTTGACAAACTAATCACAACTTCTTCTTTTTCATCTTCTTCTTCTTGTTTTGCAGTGGTTGGCATCCAACTAATTGGTGCATTACCGCCACCTTCTGCTAACTAGCCGCTAACAAAGAGAAACACAGTTCAGCGAACTAAATGCTCTCAATGCTCAATGAACCTATTTACTGAACGATACATTTTCTCGGAAATGTTTGCAACGTTATTGCAATTACTTTCAAAGACATTGGCTGCGTTTTATCGGCATGGCGAGTGTTGCTAAGTGACATGTAGGCTGTGTAGCCACATATTATAAATAGCCTATTTGTGAGTATTTGTTATCGTCACTATTTAGGTGTGCCATATGTCGCCTACCAGTCGCATACCAGTGCCATATGTCGCTTATTTTATCTTAAATGTATCCTCTCTCATTCTGATTCTGATATGAAATGCATGCGATTTAAAAAAATTGAATATTTTGACACAACCATTGTAGTACATATATTACATATATAATGATGGAACACATTTAGTGTGTGATGCACCGACATATGTGGTTCTATCTTGTCCATCTGTATAGCTGCAATACAACATACTATAACAGTAAAACACAAATGACCACTTTGTTGTTGTTAGCCATGTGAATGCCGTTCAACCCACAACCCAACTCCTCCCCATTTTGTAACCTGCCGTTCTCGTTCATTGAACATAAAGTAAATGTTCCACCATCCTGAACGCAAGGACAGACTATATACACAAAAGATGATTAGAATGGAAAACACCTGGCAGACAATTAGGCTAGGACAGGAATGCACATAAACAGGTGGAACCAATGAGACAATCAAGAAACCATGGAGTGAATCAAGGGGCCTGAGCAAACACACGTACACAGTACAACAAAAATGCCTGTTTAGAGACGTGTGGTTGGGACTCTAGGAGCCCTGATACAGGGTGTGCGGGAGTTGCAGTGTATGTGCCATGCCGTGCGATCTGCATTAACAAGAGGCTGACTGACCATGTTGCGGTTTATACTACCGAACTATTGTTGGTGTGGTTGGCACTCCATTGTATAGCAGAGCGTGGCATAACCAATGCTGTGATTGCCTCTGATATAGCTAATATATAGCTGAATAGCTGAGATAGCTATTCAGTTCTTGCTAGCCTGTGTTCTGGTAGATCGTCGTTTAGGACAGACCTTCTGAATGAGGTGTTCCTTTTATTGTATGAGATGCATGGCAAGGGTATCTGTCCGCGATTCCTTTGGGTTCCTGCTCATGTTGGTGTGGACGGGTATGAGCAGGTGGATCTTCTGGCGAAGCAAACGCTTAGATTTGAGCAAGTGGACCTTCACGTCCCTTCAATTCGATCTGAAGCTAAGGCTTTTATTAGGAAGTATATGCTTGCTGTTTGGCAGGAGGGTTGGGATGGCAGTGTTACTGGAAGAAACCTGTACAGTATACAGAGACAGGATGGTGGGCAGGAGGAGACTGGAGGAAACTGTTCTCACCTGACTGAGGATTGGTCACACAGGTCTCAACCATACCTTGTTTAAGACTGGTGATGGCCTGTACTGTACTCAGCCGGAGACGGTTGACCATGCGCTGAGGATTGGTCACACAGGTCTCAACCATACCTTGTTTAAGACTGGGGATGGCCCGTACTGTACTCAGCCGGAGACGGTTGACCATGTGCTGCTATGTTGTCTGCCCTATAGCAGTAGTAGAGATCGCCTTGTTCAAGCTTTAGAGAGGGTGCAGTGCTGCAATATTATGGTGTCAGGTATTCTGGGAAAAGGTGTCTAGTGCCATTTTCGAGTTTTTAAGGGATACTGGTTTGGTTGATAGAATATGAATGATTTGTATTTTTTACATTTTTTTCTTAATCTTTTATTTTTATTTTTTATTTACTGTTAAATCTCCTGACTCACACTCCAGTCCAGTCAATGGTGGTAATGCACCTCTAAACTGGTTTACCTAACCACCATTAAAAGCCATAGAAAAAGAAGTGTGGTTGTGGCAATTGTCACAGTTGTAAACCACTTCCTGCAGAAACAGATTATCAGGATTTTAAAGGGTTTTGATTGTTTAATAGCGCTTCAGACTCATACAGTACACCTCCTTCCTAGCTCATTTTTAATGTAAACTTTTTAAGCCCAAGTAGCTGGGTTTCCGAATGACATCTTTCAGATTGACAGTTTTGGGTTACCTGTTTACATGGGATGTCACCTAATCAGGTCTGGTGTTTACATGCGCCAACACAACTTATCTGAATTGATGTTAAACATGCACACATTATCAAACTCATAATGTAACGTGTCCCGCTAGCAAATGGTAAAACCGGCCAGCTTCTATTTGTAGGTACATCAGAGAGAGAGTGAGGCTATTTGTGTGACTGGTGGAGAAATGTACGGGTCCAGATGAAGTCACCGTATTAACTCCCATTCACTTATTTGTGCAAGTCACAGTTGATATGTCCAGACTATGTACATGGATACATCCATTGTACAGTGGCTGTGCAGAATAGTTTACCGGCCGGCATCACACAAAACCTGTCGGGGCATACGCATTAGAACACAACCAGGAAGTAATCGGGTATAACCGTTTACATGGTAGAATTCTTATTTCAATAAGGTCATGGAACAGGTTATACTACCTCTCCGCTTCGGAATTAAATTTTGATCGGGTTGGTTGTTTCTCTTCCGACCGTGGTGTTATATGGAGCATTATATTTCGGGTTGGGGTTTTAACCCGAGTCCAGTCGGAATAATGGGGCCCATTTAAACACAGCTTGTATCTTAGAAAACCGCTTAACGGGCTTTTTCTTGTAAGGAATGACTGGGTGCACCTTTAACACTAAACCGTTCCCTTTCCACAGGGCTGTTATGTGGGCTTTGACTGTGCCCATGCCGTGGGCAACGTTGAGCTAAAGCTGCATGACTGGGAAGTGGACTTTGCCTGTTGGTGTTCCTACAAGGTCAGATGAAGGGATACAGCATGCATGTTAGTGATGACATTGTCCTACAGTATATGGGAATGTTTTATAATGGGAGTCAGTGGGTTTTTTTCTAAGGGAAGTTGTCAATTACAACACTGATCTCAGGTTTTACAGTACAACTCAATTTCGTAACATAGCATCCAAAATAATCACATCTGCTATTTTTTTTTTCTCTCCAGTATGTAAATTCTGGAGCCGGTGGAATTGCGGGGGCGTTTATCCACGAAAAACACACACACACTTTAAAACCAACGTGAGTGCCTTTAAGTTGCTTTAAAATTTATGAATGTTAATTTATTTTGTGATAAATTGGGCATAAGGTTTTTTTGTTGACCAATTTTAATGCACATTATGAAATTTTATTCTTAACTACTTTCCTGAAGTCTCTTAGGATGGTGGGGACATAACTTGAAAACACGTTTTGAGATGAACAATGGTAACAGCATTTACTATACATTGATAATTGCGTACTGTAGGATTTATGATGCGTTATTAAAGATAACATTCACTCCAGTTATAGTATCGCTTGCCCTTTTCTTATAAATCCTTCCATTTTGTGGTTACACTGATTATTACATGAATGTGTCTTCATTTTCCCTCAGTCATAATCAGAATAAAATAACGCAGGACTCAAATGTCTTGCTTATATAGCCTTTACAAATAATTTGGCTTCTTAATGTGAATCGTGAGAGGTAGTTATACAGTAAAACACTAAATATACAGTATTACAGTTGTCGCTCTTCACAGTGATGGATCTCCAACCTGGTGTCAGTGGCTTCCGACTGTCAAACCAGCCCATTTTACTGGTCTGCACTCTGAAGGCAGGCCTAGAGGTCTGTTTAACCTACACACCTGTCTTGTAGACATAACCACTAGTTATGTGTCTCATACCGTATGCATACATGCACTGTTGACCTCTGGCGCTGCTGGTCTGTTTCTCAAGGTGTTCAACATGACCAGTATGCAGGCTCTGCGGAGGAAGTCTGTCCTCCTAACAGGCTACCTGGAGTACCTGATCCAACACTACTATGGAGACTGCGCACAGTCTGGTGGACCCCGCATCTCTGTCCTCACGCCCTCAGACCCCCGGCAGAGGGGCTGTCAGCTGTCCCTGTCTTTCTCCGTCCCCATCAAAGCTGTGTTCCAGGAGCTGGAGAAGAGAGGAGTGGTGGTAAGTGCCTGCTGGCTATGTACAGCAATGTTAGTTAAATTCAATAAGGAAAGCTGGTAGAACTGGTAGAGACACACCCTGTTTGACTTGCAAGTTAGCCTTTGGTGATTGACTTTTGTCCAAGATATAGTCCCTAACCTGATATGGTTAAAGCCTGAGCCTTTGTCATATCATTTTTTGTTTTGGTTAGTTTAGTTTGTAGTTAGACATTAAACAATTAATGGTTAGGGTTATTGTTAGGCACTGTATACTATTTTTATGAATAAGGCTCAAGTGTTTGATTTACATTTGATTCTACTTTTTACCTCATTTGATTCTTTTACAATGCCTTATGAGAAATAACCTATTGAATTATACAAAACGATTACACAATCTTGCCTCACTTGAGAAACTGTAGATATGTGTCTCTGATATAGGAGAGACTCAATGACATTTCTCAGTGTGAAAGAGATCTCTCCATTTTGTATATTTTGATGAACCTGTTAAGGCCATTTGTCTCCTGCTAATTGTACAGATGTAAAGTAAGGTAATTTGGTAACCTAAATTCCCTTATCTGCCCTTAACATCCTTTACCTGCCATTGCCTTACAGTGTGACATGAGGGAGCCCAATGTGATACGGGTTGCTCCAGCACCGCTCTACAACTCCTTCCATGATGTGCACCGCTTCGTTGACATTCTGGGGTCGGCGCTGGCTTCCAGCAGCCAGCAGTGAGACTGAAGCAGCACAGTGGACAGAATGTGTGTGTGTGTGTGTGTGTGTGTGTGTGTCTCGACCCAGCGTCAACGCAGCCGACTGTCGATGCAATTAAAAACAACAGAAACACATTTTCTTTTTAACCTTTTGTGATACCCTTTCCCCTGAAATGGTGGGTGTGCAATTTGGGTCAAAGTCACGTTGTTTCTTTAGATATTGGTTTGAAATAATAAGGTATTATCCCTTGCACCCCCCCCCCCCCCTTTCTCCCCATCCCGCCCCAAGCATAACATTTGGGTGCAACACCGGATGTGCAAATGTCATGATTTTGGAAGAAATATGATGGGCTATCCATCTCTGCCCCCCAACTCTGCATTAAACACTTCAGTTCGCTGACAACCCCTCCCCCCTCCCCTTTACCAATTAACACCTACTTTATTATATCGTGGGCTTGCTCCTAATGTCCCTGCATGTGTTTATGCACTATTACCTTTGACGGATGCCTATTGCACGATTAGACATAATTGGCATATCAATATGCAGAACCTAAATGGATTAGCCTTCTTTAAAACTAATGAGCACTTTGATGCCCAGCTGGGGAATGGGCCAGAATTAGCATTTGTCATATTTTTGGGAGACGGTGGAATAAATATGTGAAGAAAGGCTGGCCATTGTCTTTCCCTGGGCTACTTAAAATAAAAGGGGGCATATGCATACTGTCTTAATAATGACCACAGGGCCAGCAATTTGGGGAGTACATTAATCTTCAGATGTAAAGCTTACTGTTACTGTATCCGGACACATTTATTTATTTTTTTTACAGAGTTAAAGGGACCAGCATTTTTCAGTCACACAGCTTCTGATGAAAATAATAATCTGCAGAGCATGTTTGATTTAGGTAGCAGTGCAGATGATTGACAATGAAACTGAGTACAGTAGCCAAACTATGCTTTCTAGTTGGTTCCGTACACTGAAATTAAACATACATTCAAGTAGCTGCAGTTGTTTGTGACCAGGGTTCAGTGAAATATACTGTATGACAGATCTGACCACTAAAATGCCAGGATAAGTAATTAAATAAGTTAATCAAATATGTCTACAAGGCCTGCCTTCAGAGTGCAGACCATTAAAACGGGCTGGTTTGACAGTCGGAAGCCACTGAGACCAGGTTGGAGATCCATCACTGTGAAGAGCGACAACTGTAATACTGCATACTTAGTGTTTTACTGTATAACTACCTCTCACGATTCACATTAAGAAGCCAAATTGTAAACGCTATATAAGCAAGACATTTGAGTCCTGCGTTATTTTATTCTGATTATGACTGAGGAAATATGAAGACATTCATGTAATGATCAGTGTACCCACAAAATGGCAGGATGTATGGAAAGGGCAAAGCAATACTGTAACTGGAGTGAATGTTATCTTTAATAACACATAAAGCCTACAGTGCGTAAATATCAATGTATAGTGAATGCTGTTACCAGTGTTCATCTCAAAACTGTTTTCAAATATGTCCCTACCATCCAAAGAGACTTGATGGGATATGAATGCTGAAAGGTAATCCAGAATTCAGTAACCTAATTTCCCAAATAGGGTTGTTATACAGTTCCATCTTGTTTTAAATCAGTGGTTAAATAATCGGTAACCCATGATTTCTGCATATGTGCATCTGGGCAATCCTATAGAAAATACTGTTTAGAGAGCTTCAAAATAATTAGTTTGCAATTTGGCATAATGACAGCGTTATTGCTGCGAGTTTGCTATATTTATGATAGCTGTCAAAACTGAGTCATGATTTCTGCCATGCCCTTGTACACTACAGTTAGTACCTCTTTTGCATTATCACTGCTGTGTTTCTGCCCCATTTTGAAGTTGATGCCCCCTAGTGGCGGAGTGCGGTGGGAAAGCAGTGGCAGCAGCAGACAGGTATGGTCTAATAGGCATTGAGCGCTGCATGCATGATGTCTAATTTTCTTAAATAACTCGAGCCCCGGGCTTATTTCTCCACATCTCTCTGATTTGACAGTTTGTGAAGGTAGACACGGCGGTGAGGTTGTGTGGGACTTTTAATTAATTACAAGGGAACTTAACCGTGAAAAGCTACAGTCAGCGGAACTCTCAGTGAACCGTTGTGTTGGCAGGTCGCTTGCATCAACCCACCGAGGCGAAGTGGGCTACTTACTTCATCATACAGCCGCGCCAGGTGAACGGTATTTAAGTCTGTTTTTAATCAGTCCGCAGCGAGAAAGCCTGCACGTGGACTGTGAATTCAATGTCACACACTTTTCCAAGGATAACTTAATGTGGGTGGGCTATCAGACTCATTCATGCAGCTTATTAAATGTAATTCATTAAAGCTGTTGCATGTAGAATTTAAGACAAACCTTTCAAGCTGTGATTTACATGAAAAATTGTTTTGCTGGACCAATCAGGGAAAACAGGCCCTGCATTGGTCAGAATATTTTGCTGCTGCCAAAGTCTTAATAGGTCTATGATTAGAAGGCAGTGTTTATCAACCAGAGCAAATATTTTAATATAGCATTTTAATCTGATGGATGTCAGTGGCATTTCTATGAAACTACACTACATTTATAAAAAAATTAAAATCAGACATTTATACAATTTTAAAATCAGACACCCAGCACCTTCAAATGTGCACTAGAACAATACAGAACATCTCACTGCCTTGTATATGTAACCGGTCAGTCTTGCGTTGTTGAGAAGAATGGACACCCACACCAAAACACTCTCGGAGGCAGTCTCCATTTAATTCACTGACAAATAGTAAAAC
>JAODTR010007122.1:0-10434 GCA_025399935.1 Amblyopsis rosae | reverse complement strand
ACGCCTCGGGATCCCCCAGTCAGAGCTTGCTGATGTGGCTCGGGAAAGAGAAGTTTGGGGTCTCCTGCTGGAGCTGCAGCCCCCGCGACCCAACTATGGATAAGCGGATGAAGATGGATGGATGGATGGATGGATGGATGGATGGATGGATGGGGAGGGATGCACTATTGCACAACCCCTACACATCAGAAATGTTGGATGGTGTGTGCCAATGCTGTCTTGTAATTACCGGTTGTGTCTGTGAACGACACAATTTAGACAGCACTGTCTTACGTTTGAGGTGACAGCAAGAGTATGTCATCAGTGATGTTGACCAGAGTTCATTAGAGTCCATTTTGAAGAAATTGTGTGTGTATACTGTAGCAGTAGTGATTATAAGGAACCCAGTCAGTCGTACAGGAAGACAAATGGCACTTGAGTCAGACAGTGATCACAGTACTGCATATAAAGACAGACAGTACGAAGCATGAAGGATGAAGCTCAACGTCCAGTCAGAGCTGGTTCATAATTGGATCTCGATGCCATTAGTTGCATTTCCTAAAGGATGCATCACAATATAATGTGGCAGACATTAAAAGGAAGGCTATAGGCACTTAATGTATGACTTTGCTGTGGTTTCTTCCTCGCCAGGTGAGTGTGATGTGTTGAAGTAGTCCCATTCGCTCAGCAATGGATTGTTTTGACACTCAGTGCTAGATGAGCATCTTGATACAATATTATGGTTTTCTATATATTTAATTTAGTAACTACACACCAAAGACAAAAATAACAAATTACACAATTTGTTTTACTTCTTTAAATTATTTTAAGGGACTATTATTAATATATATTTGTATTTAAATCCCGTGGAGGCCTGAGAGAGAAGTCAGAGGACAGGGAAGATATAGAACGACATCTCTAGAAGCCAATAATGTAAAAGCTACAATAACCTAATGAATTTAATGTAATAATGTTTATTTTCTCAACGTATTAAAAGTCAAATAATGTAATACTTGAACCATAAAATTTTTGCCCACAATGTACGTTCTTACATTATTGACTGGGGCTGGGTTAATTCAATATTTAATGTGTTATAATTGAACCCAATATTGTAATAATATAGCTAAAACACGTGTGTTTTAGTTTATTACATGTCAGACGTCGCTTACTGTAGCTTCCTCCAAATTGGTGCTCAAAAACGTAACAGATCCTGACCCAATAAATGGTAAAAAGTTCTTATGTTATTGGTTCTGAAATTCTATGATGTTAATAGAATATTATTGCATCACTGCATTACATTAAGAACGGAAATATAATTGTTAATAGCAGTTATTATTTTATTTACTAGTATATCCATCCACCTGATGAATCAAACGCTACGTCAGCTATGCTACATAAAACGGTCTATAACTCGCCTATAAAGTTTACAGTGTCCAAAAGCAATGTCCACAGCACATGGGCGATGGCAAACCCCACTGTCAACATTGAGCCAGTGTAAGACGGGGTAATTACTCAGAAAGCTTACACTGTGCGTAAGGTAACCGTGTGAAAGGTAATAGTGTGCACCAAAGGTAGCTCAGATGATGTGATGTGATCTGTGGTGTGTCTTTCAGACGTCTGGGCCACTGCATCTGAGAAGCAAGTGAAAGTCAGACGTGTGTGTGTGTGCGTGTGTGTGTGTGTGTGCGTGTGTGTGTGTGTGTGTGTGTGTGTGTGTGTGCGTGCGTGCACGCATGTGTGTACAGTATGTGTGCGTGTTCATATGAATGCATCTACTGTAGTTGTAGCTAAGTCACAATGGATACATAAATCTTGACCTCGACCTCATAAAGCTAGACCTCTGATATGGGCTGTATACACAGCCCATGTGTTTATAGACGCATTACCTGCATACAGTAAAATAGATTTTTCTCTTCAACAGAACTATTTGACAAAGGATATAATAGTTATTTAGTTTGTTTAGTTAGTTAGTTAGTTAGTTATTTAGTTACTTAGTTACTTTAGTTATTTATTTGACTATTATTCCATTATATGCATTTTCAATAATCAAAAAAATGTAATTTTACTGGTTTGCTTACCACAATAATATTTTATTTCTTATTACTCTCAACTAGAAAATTAAAGAAATAAACACACACACAAACACACAAACACACACACACACACAAATGCACTGCTACCAGGCTTTGTGAGTAGACATCTAGCTGCTGAATAAGTCAGCCACATACAGTGTTGCTTCTCAGATCGGGTGACAACCTGATCTTTACACAGTGAGGCTCTGCAGGTCAAATGCCTGTTCAGGTAACACACTGTGACCTCTGACCTTTTACATTACCTCTGCCTGAACACACGCTGTAGCTAACACTCACCTGTCACTGTGTACTAGAGGTCTCTTGGCGGGTCCAAAAAATTGGACCCGATCTGAAATTAACAAAAAAGTTTTTTTCACCCGACCCGATTTGCATAAATCAAAAACCCACAAAATGTACGGACACGACAACCAACAAACTCATATAATATCATAAAAGTATGGTGGATTTATTTTTTTTAAACTGACCCATACCCGTTCGAGTCCAAAAGATTCGTTCAGTACCGAAAGAATAAACATAACCTTAAAATTGTGTTGCAACAGGGCATGTCGCCTTCAATAGTCAAAGAATAATGCAGAAAAGTTCGCTGAGGAACGCACAGGTTGAACGAAGCAATTTAACTTAGGTCATATTTGAGTTAATAATTTAGACTTATAAAGGAAAGCCAAGCCTGGACCAGTTGCAATGTGTAATTCCTATCACGGACCATGGTCAGATAATTAACCGTAAGCAAGTCAAAGTTAAAGCAGGTAGCCTATACATGTTCAGGGGTGCTGCCATTATCATCAGTCGCCGGTGCCACTGAACCTGCCTGTTTCGTCAAACCATGACAATTCTTTTTTTTAAATTGCTTCCTTATATATATTATAGATACATAGAATATTTTAAACATATGTATTAATTAATTACCAGGTCAGTTGGTATATCACATATACCCGAGAATCATAGCAATTATGTCAGACCCGATCCAGATCCAATTCATACATTCAAAATTGGACCCGGTCGGGTCTCAGGTCGGGTCTCAGGTCAGGTCTCAGGTCGGGTCTCAGGTCGGGTCTCGGAGGACCCGGAAAGACCTCCACTGTGGACCTAGGCGATATACATAGTTAGTGTTGGGTTGAACGCAAAACCTATTTTAGATTGTGTTATTACAGGAACATCTTTGCATTACGATTCTATAAATCCATTGGAAGTAATAGAAATGTGTGACTTTATTACTCATGGAGAGTAATTCCTTAAAAATGCAGCCAAGTAGAACGGCTATATTGTAAGAGAACTTTAATTGCTGGTAGAAATACACATTTAAATCCTGGAATAGCCTATTAAAGGGAGAAATATAAATGGTGATGAAAAGATATAGTGCATCCCTCTCTCTCATACTCTCTCACACACACACACACACACACACACACACACACACACACACAGGGTGAGTGACAGGGGCTTATTGTGGGTGTAAATTGCAGGGTGGGGTGCGTGTGTTGTTCATTAACAGAGAGAGAATCTCTATTGGGTTTCATTAAGGATCTGACCGACAGACTAGATGGTTAATCTAGATAGCCATGCTTTGCAGCCATACACACGCACACACACACACACACACACACACACACACACACACACACACGCACAACACATCCAAACCCTCTCTTGGTTTCTCTTGCTTTCACACACATGCACAACCAGAATCTTATTTATTAAACAGAGGTGACAGGTACTGAATAAGTTGTTTTCTGGCAGGACAGCTGTGTGTACGTGTGTGTGTACGTGTGTGCGTGTGTGTGTGCTGTAGGTGTGCCTGTTTGATTTAAGGTCCATCTGTGTGTGTGTGTGTTTGTCCATTCGACAATTCATGCACCGGCATTTTTGATTGGCTAACGCTGCACCAATCTGTTTCATATAAAGTATCCACGCTTGTGTGTGCATTTTGGGTAATACGCATGTGTTTTGAGTGCTATACATTTTTGGGTAGTTATAGTATATGTGTGTGTGTGTGTGCGTGCGTCCGAGTGCATATAGGGATACTCATGTTTATGTATTCATTGCTATGTGTGTGCTTGTTATGAGTTAGATGTAATTTCCAGGAGGGCTGTCCTAGCTAAACAGAGCCGACACACTGCATCTCTGATCACTTACCTGTCACTGTCAATTAGTCTCTAACACAAGGCCGGCCGGCCACACACAACTGGCAATGTGTCTTGCCCTTAATGTGTCTTGCCCTTAAGCACACAGACACACAGACACTCACATACAGTACACACCTACACTTCCACTAACTCATTTCTTTTAAAACTTCCCCGTGCATTCTCCTGCTTTTGTTTAACCGGCGTCCCCCGCGAGGAGCGCTCCCGCAGACTCACTCTCTGTTTTTTAGACACACTATACACGCACACGCAAACACAGACATGAAGGGTATTTTAATGTGTTTTAGCGGGTGGGAGGGGGGGTGGGGGGGTGGGGGGGGGTGTTAGAAGCACCAGGTAGCACAGATGGGTTCATGGTAATATGTCTTCTGATCTCCCTGGTCTCAGATGCTGTTCGTCTTCAAGAGGGTCTTGCTACTCTCCTGCCAGTCTCAGTCCAACGCTGCTGGTCTATTGTGTGGTCTAGTGGAGCCATCGTGATCCATATCTTTAAAGAGACGAGGCTTTGAAAAGGATCTGCACTTGTGCCTGTAAGTATGTTGCGTCATCTCAAAATGCTCCCAGAGACTTTTAACCAAGCCCTTATTGAGGGCTACCTTCTACATTTTAGGTGCAGTTCATGAAAGCAAAAACAGTATAACACCATGCAGTTGTGCTTTAGAGAAAGCCTAGCTGCGTGTAAACTGGTAGGTTATATGTTCCTGTTGTACTCCACCACATGAAGCATTCGAAGCAATTGACTATGAGTGTATCATCTTTAATTTTTGGAGTTACAGCCATTTTTATACATTACTGCATTTTAGGGGGCTAAAACTAACTAGACAGATGACTATAATGTTAAATGAAGTCATCATTTTACTACAAGTAGTATTTAGTTAAAAATCCTTAGCATCCGATGACTGACTGAGGTCTGTGACCCATAGATATCACCACACAATGTGTGTAGCTTTACTGGTCTTTTTTACGTCCAACTGGATTTGATTGGATTTTGGCCCTGAAAATCTCAGTGGTTGCTTTGGAGATATGTTCGGGGTTATTGGTTATAGGGCCATTGTCCCGCTGCAATACGATACAGAATAGGTTGTTATAATGATGTGTATCCAGTATGGAATATTGTATTTCCAAAACACATGGGGAGAACCTGTTTGGGTAAGTTTTAGTACAGCATGGGTATCTGCCTGCAATGTGGAGTCTGCACAACAAGCCAAATTGAAAAGAGAATTTTCAGTGTTTTTGTTCAGTGTGTCTAGCTGCTCTAGTTAATGTCTAACCATAACTCAGATATTGTACTGAAACATGCATTATGGGAAAAAAGGATGACTAAAGGCAACTGATAATACCTATCACACACATATGGTCAGATGTTCAGGAAAAACTTGAGATACATTAAGCATCTCATTTATTGATCATAGCGTTCTGCGCATGTTCCATTTTTATAATGTCTTTTCAGTCTATTTTATAAATGACATGCATAAAATGTAAGGTAAATGTAATAGTCATGTAGCCTAATGGAAACATGTATGCAGGCCTGGATTGTTCCCTAATTTTTGTGCTGTCCTTATCTATAATTGAGAGTTGCATTATCCCCAGTTTGAAATGTGTACTTTTTTGTGTAGACTCATTTGTTTGTGTGTTCCCAATGTCCAGACAGGGTACTGTATGTAGCATATCTCCATCCTTCTAACAATCAATATTTATAAACCCCTGAGGATCTGAGGAATAAAGCATTTAAACAAGCAATGGAGTATATAAAAACAGACCACCAACCACAGCATACATAGATACAAATACTGCATTTAGTGACACAAACACACAAACACACACACACATTCTGAAACAGACAAAGGCCTGCGCGCAAACTTGCACACACAGGTTTATACAGCACGTTTATATATCTACCTGTAGATTCGTAGTTGTGTTGCAATCAATAGTGTATACAAATAATTACATACAATA
Organism: Amblyopsis rosae; assembly: GCA_025399935.1. NCBI lineage: Eukaryota > Metazoa > Chordata > Actinopteri > Percopsiformes > Amblyopsidae > Amblyopsis > Amblyopsis rosae. The sequence continues at coordinate 4,265 of JAODTR010007122.1, read as the reverse complement.
TATTGTAATTGGATTAAGAACTATGCTCCCAATATCATTTTGAGAGGCAATTTATGTGAAACCAAGCAAAGAATCAGCTATTGATTAGCATATTTTCATACAATTCCATTAACAGAATGATGAGAAAACAGCCTCTAGGAATTCAGTACAATAATAAAATAATACATTCACTATAAATGACCTAGCATGCTTGATACGTTACCTTGTCTAGCAAATGTGTTATTTTATATTTCATTTTAAATATATAAAGTTTTTTATGTTTTATTAATGAATGTATGTATCATTTGATACCTTCTGTAGGACAGAAAATAGCATAAATTGATAGATAATTAAAACTTGAAAATGAACCACAGCATCATATACAGTAGATTATGAGTTACATACATAAATCATTGCCGCATTAATCATCAGTCTTTTATTCAATAAAAGTGGTCAATTAGGTATTTTTAAATATTATACTCAAACGAGATATATTCAAGATTAATTTGATCTTAATTATAGTGAATCACACATTCTTAATGATGCTTAATAAATTATACAACACTTATTCATCCTATAGGTACAATGATTGTATTGTGTAAAATGCCATTCTATAATTCTGTAGCCTCTGTTCATCTAAGCTAATGTCTCCACAAAGCGCAATGCCTGAAGGTGAACACCCTGTTACACTGGCACAGAGACTCCAACTAGTGCCAGCAATGACACACAACGCCTGATCTATTTAAATGACTGCTGCCGTTTGATTGAAACCACCCCTCTCTCCCTCTCTCTCTCTCTCTCTCTCTCTCTCTCTCTCTCTCTCTCTCTCTCTCTCTGTCCCACACGCACACATTGTTCTGTTAACACATTCCAATGTTGCATGTACCTGCACACACAAACATGTGTCCATTAGTGTGTCCTATGTTCTCACAGCAGATGGAACAAGGTGTGTAATTAACATGTCATAATCAATGTGGGGGGAGTTTGACACCTTGTAATAATCACTGTGTGGAGATTAGCACGCATGGCCCCGAGAAACACACACACACACACATACAAGCTTGTACCCACCAACACACACACACGCAATCCCACATCTAAATATTATACTTTAGCGCTTAAAAAAAACCTACACGCTCTGCTGGCTAGTCAAGTTTATGCGTGCATGCAAATATGCACGCGCACACACACACACACACACACACACACAGAGGGCCTGTTTAATATAATTTCCATAATGAGAGAGCAGCCAAAGTAATGGCTTTTCCTTTCTCTTATTATCATAATTTCACCCTGGGCGCCAAACGACAGAAAGAGAAAAGCAGAGAGAGTGAAGGAGAGAGAGTGAGAACGAAACTGTGGTGTCTCCGTGTTACCTTCAAACAAGACTTCCTCAAAGTCAAGGCCAACTCTCTCTCTCTCTCTCTCTCTCTCTCTCTCTCTCTCTCACATCATTGTGTTTTTTTTGTGTTTTTTTTTCATTAGTTTATCAGTGTATTTTTATTATGTTCCTCAAATTATTTTAAAAGGTGATTATTATGTTTTTTTTTATGTAAATTTGATTTAAGTAATAATATACAAAACTCATTGTATAAAAAATATATATTATTAGAGTATACAGATTTGTGAGTCTTTATTTTTCCTAATTTTTAAATATGTTGATGTAAATATATGTGAAGAATATTACACAAAATACACAAAACAGTAGCTTTTGGTATGACAGTACGACAATTCATTCAATTGTTTGTTGTTATTAGTTTTTGTTAATTTTGTTAAAAACTGTATATTGGTATCAGTATAGAAATACTTACATACTTTCTCACTGTAAAACAAAGTTTGACGGCCATCTGGTCCACACTGTGGCCTGCAGACAGTAGCCAGCTAACAGTATACAGGGCCTGCTGCCTACCAGCTGCTGTGTTGGAGGACCCCTGGTATCCTGGTATATCTCCTGTAATGGCACACCATAAAACCACACATAACACAATGTGAAAAAGGCCTTTCAGGTGCATTTTGAAAATCAATGAATATATGTCTGTGAAGTCTACAGTCCCAGAAATATGGTATGGGCAGGTCGTGTTCTAATGAAATGCACCAACTAAACGACACAGCAGACTCCTGTGTCTGTGTGTGTCTGCAGAATGCCATTGATCTCTGACGGAAATAAGATCAAGAAAAGACTATGTTTCACCCGTAAAAGAGCGATCAGGTGTTCCACAGTGACAGAAAAGGAGAGAAGGGTGGAGGTCTCCTCTCTTTTTACGCTGTTCCTTTCATCATCTTCTCATCTCCTCCCATTCACCTTTATCCACCTCTCCTCTCACCCACCCCCATATTGACATGAGAGACATGCATTTTGCTAAAACATTGGCTGATTAATCATTTATGTTGCTGTTGAGGTTTCAGTGGCTTCCCTGTGTGTGTGTGTGTGTGTGTGTGTGTGTGTGTGTGCGTGTGTACGTGTGTATGTGTGTGTGTGTGTGTGTGCATGTGTGTGTGCGTGATGGGGGGCAGTAGCCGGATGTAAATAAGTGAGCAGTAGGAATGGGGTATAGCTTGCTGATATTCAGCCGTCCCTCTGAAACATTGATGAGGCGTGTGTGCGTGCGTGTGCGCGTGTGTGTGTGTGTGTGTGTGTGTGTGTGCGTGTGTGTGTAGGGACAGTAGTGAGGCTATTTAAGAGGGCCAGATATGACAGTTGTTTACAACTAGAGGCCAGACAGTGAGGCCCTGAGAGGAAGACATTGAGAGAAGGAGTCATGGGGGATACTGGACTTATAGCGTCTCTCATGACACACACACACACACACACACACACACACACACACGCATACGCATACGCACACGCATGCGCGCACGCACACACGCACTGCATTACCTGCTAAATATACATTTTCCCGCAGGCAAATAAAATATAATCTGATTCAGATTCTGAAAGGAATTCTAAATCTGATTCTAAAGCACAGTGTGTGATGGGATTTCTCTACAGTGTCTCAGCCGCTAAGGAATGCCTGTAGCACTTCTGTGCCCTTCACACACACACACGCACACACACACACACACACGGAAACATGCACGCATACATACTTTGCTTTAGAATCAGATTTATTGTGAGCTTCTAAATTCTCTGCTAAAAATCAATTTATCAAAATGTACTTGCGTAATATACATTATTTATATATGTCTGGTATATAGTGCAAATATTGACAAATCCCTGTCTTATACATGCACCTTTTATTGCTTGTATTTACGTTGAGTGTGTTGAGCTATTTTATATTTTATCTTTTCACCATCAAGTTGCTATATGACACTTCACACGGTGATAGTGCTGCTCTGGCCATAAATACCACCGCCTCTGATTTGATCTTACTGGAGATGAAGGCAGAGGAGCGGAGGAGAGAGGAGGCCAACATGCTATGAGGAATCAACATGGGCCGGAACGTTTGAGAGCAAACGTCACGGGTAAACCGTGACAGGAGGAAAAAGAGAGGAGGGTCAGTGAGGGATTAAAAGGATTACGGAGCCAGTCAGACAGGGAATGGGATGACAGACGTCAGGGCATAGAGAAAGGGAGATAATGTTACTTGTCACTGTGAGCAGAGCTAGTGTGCTGTGACATGATGCGGACAGTCATGTCAGTGTAATACGCGAGCGTCTTCATAGATAACACACACACACACACACACACACGTGTTCATATCAGAGGTACATAAGACATGTATTGTACATGTAGTATCCCCGCAGTATTTAGCACATATATGCATACAAACCCCAAACTCACACTCACACACACACACACACACACACACACACACACACACACACACTCGTGCATTGTGAGATTTTCAATTCCACAATTAAAGAACCTTAAAGGGTCTTTGTGGTATAATAGATATTTTCTACACTGTATCTAATATTTATTAAGATGTTATACCTGAAACTCTCGTTTTGCCATAGTTATCCAATTTCAAAACCTTGTGATTCTACAGGCCGGTGTTATTTGCAGAAATTAGTGACATCACGTAAGAGAACGCAGCACTCAATGTTTCAATCAAACAATTTTTCAAATAAACACAGAAACAACCTGTTAGATAATGCAGAAAACATCATAACAAATAACTGGATTGCATGTGTTTTATTTTTAGATACAGTATACATTTAAACATTTCAAAGAGCATGTAGGCCTGTATTTATAGGAAGGCTTGAACATTGCGTCGAAAGGAGCCAGTTGAGGTGGTACGGGCATCTAGTAAGGATGCCTCCTGGGCGCCTCCCTTGGGAGGTGT
>JAODTR010007120.1:0-10434 GCA_025399935.1 Amblyopsis rosae | reverse complement strand
ATACAACTTGAACATAGTTCATGTGCCAGGGAGAGAGAATGTAATAGCAGACACTCTGTCTAGGGCATGAGGGTGACCTTGCTGCTGTGAGGCTAGTTATTTTTGATTAAAAATAGGCAAGCTGTTGCCTCCTGCGAGGTTACGGTCCTACCTGTTTCTTAATAAATAGTGGGTTATTGATGTTGTTTTAGAAAAAATTAGAAATTAAGAAAATCACAACAAAATGATAAAAGAACTTTGAAAGAAAAAAAAAAAGTGGTCCATTTTCTTTTTGTTTATGGGGGATGATATGTTAGGATAAGAGGTAGGGATTTTCCTACTTTTAAGTTTGTTGTTTTCTTTTCTTCTTTCTTTATATACTCATAGGTAATAATTCTTAACAATATGCACCACATGTGTATGCAAACATATTGAATAATTGCATTAATCAGTCATAAACTCTGACTGAGCATCGTACCATTACTTAGAACATATTATACAATACATACCGTCTCAGAGCTGAGCTAGCATGTTTACTAGGTGCTTAATGTATAGCCCTGAAAGTTGTATATGCTGTTTCATTCAAGATGTATTAAATAAAGAATATGTATTACATTAATATGTATTAAATTAATGAATCAAGCGTTCTGTTTTGTTCAGTATAACCTGCTTCCCTGTTGTTAGATAATTACTATTTTTCTTCTTTTGTACAGATAATTATAGGCTATAAAACAAAATAATATACTGGAAATACAAAGCCTTATTAAAGGCAAGAATAATAATATTAAGGCGTATGTGTAATAATACATTTTGAAGAACTGAATTAGCCAGATGTTAATGCATAAGATAAACATATCTGTCAGATGTCATCCTATCTTATTTTACCATATTATTAGGGTATAACCCTACTGTTTTGTATTATTGTGTGTATTGTTTTATCAAAGTAGTCAGACTAGGCCGAAGAGGAGATGCAGACATGCACATTAAACATTCAGCGAAGGAGTCAGATGCATTAAAAGGTAACGAGGACATTGGTTTAAAAATAAGAGCAGTCCATTATCATAACATTCAACATAACCTAGGGACCTTAGAATAATGTGTACATTATGAACAGCCCTCTAGGAAAGTGCAGAGTGGAAAATAGAGGTGGAGATAGGGACATCTTAGGATAAAAGGCATCATCTAGAAATAGATGCAATGTTTGCAGTGATTGTGCAATATTATAAGCAGATTGGACATGCAACTTCTGCTATCTTAGTGGATGTACATACTGTACATATACTATCCTGTTGCAATTTGACATTCATCTAATCTTCAAGGTCTTGTAAATACATTAAGATATGGCTGCACATATGGTACTGTACTGATCAGTAAAACCTAATATATGAATAACAACTAAGCGGAAAATATACTTTGAGTATGCTTAATAATACAGAGTTTTTCACCTGTTTGGTTCTGTACCAGCAGTTTGGTACAGGCTGAATTTGTCAATGTCAAGATTCCAAACACTATGGAACGATATATGAAATAGCCTTGTCATTCAAAATCCAAATATCATCTTCAACTTGTCACACAAGGACGAGTATTCACCATTGTCTACTGTATATTTTCTAGATATTATTCAAAATATAAACCAAGGTTCGGAAGTTCTAAATTACTTACGTTTACTAGATGTATTTGCCTTTCCCATGTATGAATAATTTGGGGTCCTACTTTAGTGATCTCAGCACATGTATATCTAAGGTGTGTTCAAATGTACTTTTGCTAGGGTAACAGTGGGGAAATATTGCCACAGCACCAGGTGCATGGTTGAATTGGGTTGTACGTTCTCTTCATTATAATGGGTGCGGTTTGGGTGAAATTCAATAAATCAATCATTGTCATCTTCCATTCCCATTTAAAGCCAGATGTACCTTGGCGGATTGCTATTGGTGGATATGCAAAGTAGTAAAAATTCATGCTTCTTCATGTGCTCATAAAAAATATTTCACATTGTAATCTATTTATTTAAAATATGTTTGTGCGCTGCTCGGCATGCCTGTAACAAGCAGAGTGTATGTGTGTTGTGCATCCGCCCATGCACTATAGTGACCCCTTAAAATAACTGCATGGTTGACTTCAGACCAGGTTTGTTGGCCAATCGTGCAATAACTTTCCACTGCCTCAAGATAGCAATGCAGCAACTATACGCCTGACCACACCTCATTTATAGACCAACAAGCAAACGCCGTTAAGCTTGCTATTTAAACAACGCTGGACAGAAAAATGACAACTGTGTCAGGCTGAAACTAGCAAAGACACATGGGTTGTTGTAATATAGGGCCCTTGGTGTTCAGGTTTGACTCAAATATTTAAATATTTTAGGCATGAACTATGGTGAATTTTAAAAATAACTAGCTGAATGGTAGGCATGTAATATCTGAGTAGACTAAAATGCAGAATAGAGTTGTACTGCATCAGATGACCATACACAGTAGAGTACAAAAGGACCCTCTGGACATAGTCACACTGCCGGGTGAAAGAGCACAAAGTGTTTGGACAAGTCTGTCACCTTGCACAGAGGACTTCCTCTCTTGGTTGCAGGACTATCTCTCTCGCACAGACACACACACACACACACACACTCTGAACGCCTGTTTCGCTCTAGCGGCCGCTATCTTGGCCTCCAGTTTGGTGGCTACGGACTGTTGGGTCAATATGTGTCTTGTTCTGTGTGCTCTGGAATATCAGCTTCTACACACTGGGAGTCCAACAGAGTGTTAGTGTTTCCGGGGGGGGGGGGGGGTTAAACCTTGTTCTGGACATGTTCCTCTCTGTCCGATAATATGTGAACAGTTATGAAATATAATTTGCAGAAGGCTCTTGTTTTCTCAGTTAAATGTGATAAGTGCGTATTATACTGGAGTACTATTTAAGTATACTTCTCATTTTGCAGTATGGTAAATACCGACCAAAAAAGAGCAGAGGCCACCTTGTGTGAACTATAGGAGGATAATACTGAGACACGGTGTGGCAGCCGTTTCTCTTGTTTAAGATTACAAAATGAACCAGATGCGTATGGACCAAGGATTCTCCACTGGTCCAACAAACAAGTCTGTGTTTGTGAGATAAAGCCCTTCTGCCACACAACATATTCCTCATCATGAATAAATGTCAGGAAGAGCACCGTTCTTCCTGAACGTCCCCGACCACGTCTCCTTTGCTCATCTCGTGTGAACCTGTATGTATTGTGGTACCTCAGGGGTGTTCTGAAATCAATTTTTAAACTCACAAAATATCATTCTGGATTCATGTATAAAAATGTAATAACAGCTTTGAAATCTTTGTACAAAGTGCACTGCTGACATGGCAAATCTCCAGGATAAGGAGACACAGATGGAAGGTAATAAACAGGGCTCTTCTAGTGTCATTTAGTCGTTGAACCCCATGAAAGCCTGGTGTTTGGGCTTATTTCTCTGAAGTAAGACTTCCTCTCAGCATGAAGTTAGGTAGTGCTATTTTGCAATAGTGTTGGGGTCAACAAACAGCATAAAGTCTAGGCTGCCTATTCTAAAGAACCAATCATAAACCACGTGGTAAACATAGCAGGGTCAGGGAGAAGTTAACTTAACTCATAACATCACATCACACTGGGTTAGCCGTTTCACAACAATATAACAGATCATCATACAATATGTCAGCATATAATTACGCATAAAATGTTTCTGTGAGAGTTAGTCCCACCTGCAAATTTTGCAGAGCCTGGCGTTTTATTTTTTGCTTTGCATACTGTTTAAAGTGTGACCTGATTTAGAGCCTACAGTACAGCTTGCATCCCCCACAGTGAGCTGCAAATGTCCTATCCTTGCATAAACCTCAGGGCAAGGTTCTGTTTAAAAAAGGAAAAAAAAACATTTATTAGACATTCAAAGTTTTAAATATTTGCCAGCAATATAATTCTTGCCTGTAATTAGTCAGGATAAATTGCAGATTTAAATAATATTTACCATAAATGGTATTATTAACACAGTAAACAACTACAAAGAATTTCTGAAAATAATGCTCTGCCAAGTACAAAAATAACACTTTCCCATGAGCATAGAGTCTATTTATAGGTCTCTCGGGTTGAGAGGATGGGGAGGGAATGACACCTAAAGTGAAACATGACACAGCATGAACATAGGAACCAGCTGACCTCCCTCTCAAGGAAAACTCGTCAGGCTGTAAGAAAACACACGCTTAGACCTGCCTACAGTTCATTACATACCATGACAAAAGTGTCACGCTGATCGAGGTGTGGACCCAAACCCACGACACGCAGGCAGGACTTGAGGAGAGCCGGATTAAAGACAGCCTTAGCAGGTGTGGTAAAAACACAAACGGCCTCGGAAGGCGCTGGCAAAACACAAACAGCCACGGAGGGCAGCGTTGGCACAAAAATGGCCTCGGGAGGCGGTAGCAAAACAGAAACGGCCTCGGGGGGCGGTAGCAAAACAGAAACTTCTTAGCAGCTGTTTTTCCCCCGAATCCAACCTGGATAAAGAAAATGAATAAGATCTGCTATAACTTCATAAGGGAAACAAACAGAGATGTCACTAAAAGAGTACTCTTATTCAAAAAGAGAGATCTAGATAGACTAGAAGCTGTGGACTTTGATATTAAGTTAAAAATACCAAGTTGTAAAATTGTTGCTAGTGGCATTAATAGACAGGTGGAGTAGATTGGAGACATTACAAATTGGAAAACCAGAAGAGGCAAACAGTACCTTATTATAAACTCCTATATGCAGATTTTCTAAGAACTCATACCGAACTGGATAGAAATTGCATAGAAAATTCAAGCAAAGATAAATATTCCAATATAGGAGATTTAAAATATAATAGTATGGTTCAATATAAGGGTCTAACTGAAGATGAGTGTGTAAAGAATAAAACAAACAAGCGGCTATCTGAAGATGTGAGAGATATCACATGGCTCATCTCTGTTAGGATGGTGGTTAAACGGAGCTGCTATGTATATTTGGAATCAGTGTTTGTAATATTTTCTATGCACATTTCTCAATAAAAGATTAAAACAAAGCAAAACAGAAATGGCCTTGGGGACGTCGAGACAAAATACAGTCAGTGCGGGGGCCAAATCGGGAGCGCAAGCCTCGGGCGACACAACAGGAGCGAGCAACAAGATACCTGGCAGCTCGCGTCAGCTAGCAGGGAGGTAGCGGGCCCGGTCGATGGCAGCTGCAGGAGTTCCTCCCTCATTCTCTGGATGGCGTACTCCTGCATCACTGGCAGGTCGCGGAGAGTCGGCCGGGAGACAATCGCCCTTTCCATCAGAGCTTAAACTTTCTACGCTCGAGGTCGGAGGAGCCCCGGACCACGTCTCCCAGCCTCGCCAACACGGAAGTGCACTCGGCGAGCTCCGCTTGCAGCAGGGCCGGCGAGGGAGGAGACACGACAGCGAGTGCTGTCGGGGTCTGGTGGGGAGGAGACCGCAACCCTGGCTGGGGCGTGGGCACATCGGGGCCCACGGCTGCTGAGCCCGGCGTCGCCTGGAGCCACTGTCCGCTCTCGAGGAGGGCTTCAAGGCCAGTCGGGTTCCCCGGAATGGAGAATGCTGGGGATCGTGGCAGTGCCTCTCCAGCAAGACTGCAAAACTGACGGCTGGGTCCATAGCTTCTGTATTATTCATGGATACAAGCATTATGTTAATCGATTTTGTAAATTGTTGCCTTTTTCTTGCACATCCAAAAAGCATACTTCTGTCCCATTCTTCCCTATTGGGCCAAAACTTTGCTTAACTGGTTTATCCTTGCTTAAATCACACTGCAGAACAGCAGCCCTTGAAACGACAGGGATTCTTTGTTGTGTGTGAAGGACACAGCAGGATGCTTTTTATGGCTTGAACTTGAGTTCTGTGGATAGAGGGCAGCCTTTGTGTACCTGCTGAGTTACATTGTCACCTGCGTATGCTCACAGCGTTTAATCTTGTCTCAGGTAGACCTGGATTACAAGGAAAATGAAGGGCTATTCTTACAAAATCTGCACCTGTTTATTGACACCTCCCTAAAAACATGTTTCTAAGTTCTAGCAGAGGTTCATAATGTGAATGTCATGGCACATATTCTTGTGGGGGAGCCATGAGTCATTGTAGAACAAGAGCTAACTACTGTATGTGGATGACACTGTGCCCCCCCTCACACATACACACACACACACACACACACACACACACACACACACAAACACTCAGCTATGTATTTAGTTCTGCCAATTTGGGTACTGTCTGTGATTTTCAAACTTTTTCAACCTGTAAAATCAAGGGTTCATAGTCCACAACCCTCTCACAGAGTTTCCAAAGCGAATTAGCATAGCTGGTCTATGCAAGCAAATAAACCCTTGCTTTGTATCGCTAATCTGTTTTAACACCACTTGACATTTGGGATAGTGACTATTTCATATGTTAGTTATATTTACATATGGCATTCGGACAGCGTGATCAACAAAAAAACGCCTGTTTTGACTGCTCTAATTGGCTCACCATTAACACCCTCTCCTTGCACAGTAGCATTTCACATCCACCAAGTGCTTCCCACTGTATGTGCCAATGTCTTCTTGGTGGAGCAGCTGGCAGCATGGATGCTAATCTCAGTCCAGCATAGCATGGGAGGCCTCCAACAGAATACAAGTGTGTGTAATTTTTCCAGACATTGTAATAGCATAGTGCGCAATGTCCATTAGTGTGAATGTGAAGGTAGACAGGCTCCAGTGCTGTATCTGGTCCAACAGAGATTCTTGTGCAATTAATTTATTGCAGGATTGCCTGTTTGCCTTTTCCACCGCTTGGAGGAGCAATGTATTGCTACTGTTTGCTGAGAGATGGCTCCTATGTGTGCATGTACTGTATTTGTGTCATTGTATCTCTATGTAGGGAAAATCTATTGTAAGCTAGCCAGAAAAGCACTGGCCATTTTTTGACAAATCATTCACATTATTGAGTCCAGTGAACTTACATTGCTCTTCCAACTGAAGCAGTTATGTGTAGACTTCCTCATGCACATCCAACGATCCAAGCTAGATGCTTTAGAAGATGTTTGCAGTGATATTTTGGTCACATGATGTCTCACTTATCCTAAGGCTCTCAGTCCTACTGACGAATATATCAGTTTTGAGGGACGGATATTGATTGCTTAGATACCTTTCAGTGCAAAATGCCACAATCCACTTTCATCAACATCTGCTATTTTTAGTGTGGATAAGATTAATCCATCTGCTACCTGCAATGGGTGAATGGCAGCAGAAACTGTTTTATCATTCGTAGTGTGTCTGTGTGAACATTCTGCACAATGCTCTTTACTTGTGGCATCTGTGCAACAGGTGCAAGCATAGTTGTGTGTGGACATTCAATATTGCATCCCGGCACTAATTATTTTCTGAAAATGAATTTGAATGAGATACAATCTATCAATGATTGCCACCTCAGAACCACATCATGGCTGTGAATGTGACATTTAAATACACATCCTGAATTCAAATTCGTGTCCCCCAGCTTTTTAAATATTCACTAAATATCTCCGCTAAATAAAGCACAGCGGAAGTGCAGGAAGGTCACGTGTCACGTTGCTGGGTCGTCAGCTGACAGACCAGCTGATTGTTGCTCATTGGCCAATTACTTGAGTGTGTGTGTGTATATATATTAGGCTGGTTACCTGCCGCTTCCCTTGCTAGCCCGTTAGCTCCCTCCTCTTCCCCTGCACCACCGTCTGTTGTCTTTATGGCTTGCTCTGTTCTATTCCTCTGGGGGGTACCCTTGCTGCTCTCTCTGCCTGTGGCATTCCATGCACATACATGGAAAGGGCTTTCCATGTATGTGCATGGAAAGAGCTTTCCATGTATGCGCATACATGGAAAGGGTTTTCCAGGGTTTTCCTTTTCCACACATGGAAAAGGCAGGGAGCTCCCAGAACAGAGCCATACCTTCAAATATAAATGAATAAGTTATTAAATATTCTTTGACAAAATAGTCCAGACTAAATTTACCATTCTGTGTGCTGAAAAAATAATTGGTTACTTCTACACAGCTATGGCTGCGTAAATAGGTACATAAACAAAGTGGCACTCCTCACAACAACAATACCCTAGCCTTCACCATGCATTTCCAATGTGTGGGGGGAATATTCTGAGGGAGCACCGTTTAACCTTTGAAAGAAGAGGTGTTTTTGTTTTGATGTGAGTTTAAAAGTATTGAATGACTGACTGTACCTTTAAAGGCTAAACTAAACTAAATTAAACTACCATTGTCTGAGAACCCCTATCCTCTTACTTCCACCTACATGCATGAGAGATGTGTGGTTTCTGCCCCCCTTCCCCCGCGCCCCAGTTGTGCACTTCAACTGTGTGCTGACTGAAGCAAATGTGGCATGTAACCTTGTATTGATTGGTGTTCAAATGTATCTGAGCCCTTGCTGAACATCCACCTCTCACATGTCAAAGTGATAGCTGAAAGAGTGCTGCTCCAGTCCCCAGTGATTTCCTGAATTTTGTTTCTTTACTTATTGATTTTGTACAAGGCAGTTGGAGTGAAATATATAAACATTTATTATTTAATACCGTGCTGGCAGAGAAGAGGTTATAAGGTGATCTGAACGCAGAGCACTTAACTTTGCGTTTTAGATAGATCATGTGTTGGGCCGCAGCGCCCATACTGTAGGGATAAAAATACAAATGTGCACCTTGTTGTGTTGCTTCATTAGGACATACTCCCATTGATGGCTGGAGATGAAACATGTAACCTTCAGACCTTCGAGCAACACCACAGGCCATGCCACTAAACACTGAGTCAGACGTTATTGTAGTTCTACTTAAAGGCAGGGTCAGTCATTCATGCTAACTCCGAGCTCAAATCCAAAACAGTATCGCTCTCACACATAGAAATGCATTGTAAAGCAAAACGTAGTACTACAGCTTTGTTGATGTGAGCGCTGTTTGCCACTTTGTTTATGCTACTATTTACGAAGCCAGGGCTGTGTAGAAGTATCAGATTCTTTTTTCGAAACGCACAGAGAACGGTAAGATAGCAAAATGCGAGGACTGTGTGTTTTCGTTAAGATAGCTAGCAAACACAAAGATAGCTAAATGGTATTTGATATTGACAATATACTGTACAGTATCTTGCACTTCTCAAATATTCATAGTTCACCAGTAGTTGAAAAGTAGTAGAGAAGTTGTACATGGCTGTAAAACATAACCATTTTGGCCAGAACTCTGAGAAATATAGATTTTCCTGTATGTGGAAGATTTAAGGGAGTAATTGCATTTATAATATGAATAGGATATCAAAGCAGCCGGCAATGAAATATCTTGTTTGAAGAGGGAGAGCAATTAAAGTTAATTGGCAGTATGAGGACTGCCCGTGGGTGGCAGATTGTAGAACAGATCCCCAGCTGGTAGTAAACAAATCATTAGGTATCTGATCATCTTGGGCCACACTAGAAAAAATAAAAAGTAAGATGGATAGACATACAAATAACATTTAAAAACTGCTGTTGTTTTTCACACTGAAATCATCCATGTGCTTGATGTTGAGGGTTGAAATAAATAACCTTGAACCACTGACATGAACTAAAGGTAAACAAAGAGTCTACAGACAACTTTTGACTTTATTGAATTTAGCTACAAGTTCTATCGTATCTACATCTAATTAGTTATACAGGTGCCATTAAATAGTTGCAAATTAACACTTTAATTTATTTTTAATAGCTGATTGTGGAAAGATGTACACATTCAAGGGTTTCTTACCATTATTACAATTTGTAGAATAATATAATATAATATAATAATAATATAATATATATGTATATGTATATATGTATGTATATGTATATATAAACAAATGTCTTACTCAACAAACAAACAAAGATATCCCGAATTTGTCACAACCTGGCTCAAGGCTGTGACAAAGGAAGACCACACAGTCTATGAATCATACATGTTTTAATTACATAGGTATTTAAAATAGGTTAATAAATTAGTGAGGTGTGTTTGGTCAATAGATCAGTATGCAGTGTCTGTGTGAGTTGACAATAACATGAGTGAATGCATGAAATCAACACAAAATACAAACAAGTGGTCAGTTGGCAACCAGGAACATATCACAATGAAAGTTTTAACAGATGGATAGTTTTAGTTCATTTTACACATACGCTTAACCCTTTATATGGCACTCATTGAAGACATTCTAAATATCAACCCTAGAGTGTTATTGGAGGATATTACAATACATTATTACTGTTTTCTACAGTTATCACTTTTTTTTCAAAATGAAACATTGTTATGCTGCAAATCAAGGTCAATGAAGTGATCATATATGGTTCCTTGCCCTACTGTGGTAAATTGGTACTTGGATATTTGGGCTCGGTTCTCTATTTCTCTTCATGCTCGTTTGTGGTTGGTGGGTTGGACTGATTGGCATTGCACGGAC
>JAODTR010007119.1:0-10435 GCA_025399935.1 Amblyopsis rosae | reverse complement strand
TCAATATGCAAATGAGCGTATGATGTCATCTGGCGACTTCTAGCGACTTTTGGAGCTGGTGCTACTTTCACTGGAAAAGAGTTGGCAACAGTGCTTCACTACTCAAGCCTCCTATTGTGTTTGAATAGGGTTTACAACCTTAGTATTCGCGGGTCAAATGTGAGCCGTGTTTGAATTCGCTAGTAAAGACATCATCCATTAAAATGTTTAATTCTGCTAGTGTAAGTAACTTATTATTCACCCAAAACATTAACATAGGCCTATGTATACATAATATGATATTTTATGTGTTAGAATATGACTTTTATCTTACTATGAACATTATTAATTAAAAATAAGCACAATGGCCCTCTTTTATGAAACGTGCGTATGACAGAAATCTGTGCGAACAAACGTTTTCACGCAAAGGTCGGCGTTTATCAATCTGGAGCGATTTGAGCGTGAGCGGTGGCAACGACCAAATCTCACTTCAATCCTCAACTTACTTGCAGTGCAGCATAGTGGAGGTGGCGGATAATTATCTGTCAGTTGTTTTTAGACCATATTCTGCTTCTGACAGGCATTTAAGAGTAGATATTAATGTATATATATATGACGGCAAACTATTATATTTCGTAAGACCAGTGTAGTCCGCAGGAGGAAGCCTATAAATGTCAGAAAGCAACCTAATTGTGTCCTGTTCTGCATAGCGCAGGTTAACAGGGTGTTTATTTATTTATTATTTCATTATCCTATCCGACGCTGACTATCTAGATAGCCAAGACAGCCGTAGCCTGCTCAGGGCAGCCTCAAAGGCGGTTCGCTTTTCAGGTTCTCATTCTTAAAGGCTGTAAGCACCATCTCTGATTTAGGCCGAGAAAACCTAATTAAAATGAAGCAATAAATGAACAAACGTCTAATATGTATTAGGAGAATTAGCTTTGAGTTGTTTTCAGACCAGACTTATCTGACAGGCATAAACATGCCAATGCATCCACATATTCATTAAATAGCGGTTGTTAAATATAGGCTGTATAGATTATGGCAAAATATTATTTTTGTAAAGACAGCGGAGGGAATTGTAGCATAGCGCAATACGTGTGTGCATGACAGAGACTAAGGTGCTTTGGACTGCGGGGTTCTGCACTGTAGTCCTATAGTGCCGATGGTGACAGAATATAGCCTACTGTATGCCCAAAGAGCCCGCTAGATGAAGTGGCTCACTACATTCAGGTTCGCTTTATTATTATTATTATTTTTTTTAAGGTTTACTTATTTTTTATAACATCTGTGATTTATCTGAAACGTCATAAAAATGGACAAATAAATAAACTTCCCAACCTTCTAGGCTATTTAAATAGACTATGATAAATTGTCTATACAGGCCTAGTGCCAACCGGCCAGGACAAAGGTGGTGCGTAGCTGTTTCGCATACCTCTTCTCCGAGCTGGTCAGAGAAGTGTCTCTGGTTGGGTTGCATCTTGAACGTATTACAACTCTCCATGTCGTAAACTCTAGGGGCGAGGCCTCTAAATCCTGAATATTTAAGGTCGTGGTATTTAAATGACGTCTGTTTTCCACTGTTTTTTTACAGCTAGTGGACCGCAGGGAGATAGATGTTCTCTGCATTTCACAGAAACGGCATTGGCTCACCATCACTGACTCTACCTTAAAAGACACATTTTAGAAATGTTCTGAGCACATATGGGTGAAGAAGCAGTGCTGTAATAATTCTGCCAAACTGTATCCGGGAACCCTTAAATATGATCACGGCAAATAAAGCCAAGAACGCAGCTCTTCTGTGGTACACAGAAGTTCCATGCGGTGTAAAGAACAACCCAGCCCAGGATATCAGGTGGACATAAAAATACCACAGGTAGGCATATGCATCCTGCCTTTAAAGCAGCTCACCTTCCGCCTGTCATATCGCAGAGCATTTATAGATAGGCCAGGGCGGGGTCAGACCGTTGTGGCACAAGATGACCAGCAGCAAATGAAAGAGGAAACGTTGTGTTTTTAAATCACTTCAGGAATGCTCTCATTGTCTGGCTATTGCCTGGCATGGCAATATAATCAGAGACAATTGAAGGGTGGTGCATGTTTTTTGCTTGTGCCTACTGCCCTCAATCACATATGGGCCGACACATTTGATTGAATGCACGGAAGACATGATATTCAATGTTGATTTTGCAGTAAATGGCCACTTTACTGCAAGTCACTCTAACGTGATATGCAGTGACTGTGTGTAATTACTCGTAGTCCAAACAAATACACACTTACTGTTTCCAACACAGCTAGTCCTACTGATGTGTTTGTGCTGTAGAGCTGTCAGGAAAAGAAGCTGCTGTACACCGTAGCTATAGACCGCTTGCTAGCCGGTGACAAGAATGCTAAGAAACGTGTAGTAGAGGTCAGAATCAAAGTTCACGTAATTTCCCAAAGCATGCTGTTGACTTTGTGTTATTGAACAGCTCTGACTTGTGCCAAACCTCGCCCTTCACCGCCGAGCACAGTGTGTGAGACGGCCTTCCGCAAGGATCTCAATAAATAAACCGTTCCTTCAGTTTATCCACGCAGCATCATAGCCAATCCTGAATGCCGTTCTATCAATAATTAAATGCGCGTGCAAGGAAAACGAGAAACCGCACTGGCGCACAGTGTACACCGGCTAGCAAATTTAGCATCCCGTTGTCACAAAGAAATAGTTTTCTCCCGCACCTAAACTGCCGCCCCTCGCTGCTTTACACCCTTTCATCTATGTCAATAGTAGCTTCCTTGCTTGCATATCTGAAAACATAGAGAGGAAAGGAGAGGAGAGTCTGCACTAAAACACACTGGTGGAGCGTGACCCTTTTGCAAGTTAGTCTTAATACCTTTACTGTATCTCAAGCAGTCTGAGAGAGCCGCATGCCCACATCATTACCTGTCTGGGAGTACCGTTTAGCACAGAGCCACAATCTACCTGTCAAATGTTTGGCTTATCCCTGAAAAGCCCCGCGCTGCACCTTCACAGAGGATAGCGGGATACAGTGCCTTGTAAGAAGTGAATGATAAAGAAGGCTGATATTTCACACTACTATAGATAGTTTGGAGCTTTCTATTTTCTGCTTTCCCGTGATGTTGACGATTGGAAATTTATTTTATGATAAGCCATCCTGTCGTGGATAGTTTGAGGCATTATTGTCAAGGAAAGCTGAAACTCTTGGGACTATTTTCTCTGCATGTCAATTCGCAGCAGGACAAAATGTGCACTGTAAACAAAGCTTTCAGTTTCACTTTAAAATCATTAAACAGTAAGTATTTGTCAAGTAGAAAATGATATTTAGCAAAGCGGTTCAGGTAGAAATTAGTATAGAAATAAAAATTCCAAACACGCCTTCAAAGCAAGATACATCTTATTTTAATTACTGCGATACTTTTGCATAATTACATTGTCTTTTCTTGTTTGTTTGCTAAGATCGATATGGCCAGCACATGGTGTTATAATTACATATTATGAGTTGCACCTGTATTTTGAGAAAACAAAATAAATGTATTCAAGTCTCAAACAAAACAGGGAGCTAAAGATTAGCCAGCACCTGCTAAGTGTACACATTAGGCATTATGCTAAATCTCCTTCAGGTAAGAGCTTACTGATGCCAAAGAGATATGCAGAGATACGTAAGAGGCACGTCAAGGCAACTTGTAGAGGAATTTGTTTCCGTTCCATTTTTCCTAATAATACAATTTCAACAGTGTAATCTCTTGGAATAAATATGAGAGGAAGGATGCAGATATACTGTAGTAGGCGAAATCCTTCTAGAATTATAACTCAGTGTACTTCAACATATTACTAATGTATTAGTGGAGCGCATGAAGTTTATTCAACTGTTAAATGTATAGAAATTGGCAAAGCATATTCTACGTGCTTTTTACACATATTGGCATATTATCTTATATTAATTCTCTCTTCTTATTATTATTATTATTATATATAATTGGTTTGATTCAAAGCATCATGTTCTGACAAACTGATAAATAAAAACCTTATTGCCTATTCTTGGTTATTTCCTATTCCAATAAACCTGATTACCTGAGACCTTCTTGATTCAGACAAAATTACCACAGCAAAACTTTACTTATTCATCACACATCTCTGATGGAAGACGCATTTGTGCTCAATACGAAAACAACACGCACGCACGCACGCACAATCACACACAATCACACACACATCTTCTTGCTCTTCAACGTTTGCACAGGGGTTGTGTGGCGTAGGTACAGTAAGGTATAAACTAAGTGACTGTAAGCTAGGAGAGAGAAGAAATGAAGCGGTACAGTATTTGCACAGCCTGTTGAGAGCCAAACTGTCGTCAGGGATCGAAACACCTGCAATGTAACTTCCACTCAATATTGCCACTGCTTATTCCGCCTCCATAAGCTCTCAAGTAAATCTGACAGAAAGCCATTGACTCTACCATCAAAATGCTACATTTCCAGTTGCTCAGCTTTGTTTTAAAGGTGGTTTGACTCAGACCTGTGGCTTATCTTCAAGCTACACTGTGTCAGCTTGACATTGAAGGGGCCCACAAAGGCTTTTACAGTAATAGTGCTATGTTCAAAAAATGACTCAACAAAAATTATATTGCAGTAGATCAAAAGCGCCAAAGATTTCTAAACTGTTTACTTCCTTTAAATGATGGTCAAATATACTATACAGCAGATGATACCAAAGCAAGTCAAACAACACACACACCAGCCACATTACATTGCTCTGAACAAGAAGGAGCTGATCAATACTCACATGGTTAAAGTGTTTAATATTGATGCAATTATTCTATGGGCAATGACAAAAGGATTTCTGTTGCCACAGCAAAATTGACTGCATGCAGTGAAATGTATTCTAGTTTATTCCACCTGCAAATACTGTATACTCCGCTATAGAACTGGTGTGCATGCATTTCTCACGACCGGGGTCTTCACATAACGAAGCAAAACGCGAACACATCTTTCATAATTCATCCTTGACTTGCTGTTTGTATCTGCAGCATTTGTCTATTACTGCTACCAACGTAGTAGCTACCGTACCTTAGTAACTACCGTAGTAACTACCGTAGTAAATATACACATGACAGACACACGGTCTGACTACCGGGGATAATTTTACACTCGCCCAGTGGTTGGCCACAGGCGAGTGCAATTTCCCCCTGTGATGAGACAGCTCCTCAAGGGTTACCGTGCGTGACTCTGGCGCATTTTTCCATTTCCGTAAGACAGCGGTGGAGCTGTAATAGGATTGTAAAATGCAGGAAAGTGACATCTTTCTTCTTATTGTCTCTATGTCATTATTATTTCACCCCCCTAGTGTGGCTATGTGTGTGTGTGTGTGTGTGTTAGCGCGTGTGTGTGTGTGTGTGTATTTACTGTATATGCGTGTGTGTATCCCTGCAGGGCCTGGGGTCAGAGTGCTCTCCACTCAGAGCTCTGCAGCGAGGCTTGACCGGGGGGGTGGGGACGGTGGGGGGTGGGGGTAGCGTCACCCAGCCCACACTGAGGCCTGGATAAATATTCATCATATTTACCCCGTGGAAGACGTGGGGTGAAATGTTATCCCCAGTTGCCGCCGTGCCGCTCCTCCACCTTTTCCCCATCCATCACCACACCGCAGCCCCTCCCGCAGGACCGCTAAATGCAGTGAGCTGCCCTCTCCTCTGCTGCATGGGCTCACGGTCAGCCGGCTTGCTGCCGCAAATGTGCCAGGGGCACCAGAGAGACTGGCCGCCCCTCGCTCGGCTTCCGCCCCTCGCTCGGCAATTCTGTCCCTCGCTCGGCAATTCTGTCCCTCGCTCGGCAGTTCGTCCCCTCGCTGTGGCTTCTGTCCAAGTGGGAACATTCGGTGCTGCGAAATGAATCGCGGGAATGTGGAAGTGCCAAAATCTGCAGTTCCTCGAATGGCCACTAAAGGCTGGCTGCCAAACAGAGTCATTCACAAAAGACTCCAATGTTAAAATGTCGGACTTTACAGCAAATATAAACACATTAACAGCCTGGTTCAAAAAACAGTCTTTAAAGCTGATGTATAGGTTATGTCACGGAGGGTTTGTCCATTCATAAAGTCTATGGGTGACTAAGTATATTCAATAGGATAAAACCATTGAGATGTATCATCTCATTGTCAAGGGGGTCGTAGATAAATGACAGAAAATACATAAGCACATACAGACATACATAGATAACATATAAGCACACAACTACACACATACATGAACAAAACAGTGAAAACAATATAAATGTTAACATAGCAGTTAATAGAAACTAAGGAACCAAGTGATGGCTCATAAACATTCATTAATTGTGAGGTTTTATTTTTGCACGTGTCATGTTGTCGCTATTGGTCGTGTTGCATTCCTGTGCTTGTTAGCACGGCGCTAATAAACATGCTTCTCTTGACATGTGTAAATGTGGGGTTTAACAAGCACCGCAGTCGCTCGCTCACTAGCCACTCATAAGCCTCAGTGTGACACCAGCGTGCAAACGTAGCAACGCAACCGTGTTGTTGGCTTCTTGATACAATAAAGGAACTGCTCCTCACCCGGTAGAGTCTCTGGGCTGTTCGGGCAATCTGGTCATACATGTCGACACGCCATGTGGCACCCTGGAATCCTGGTTTAACTTCCACCTCTGCAGTCATTACTTCTATAGCGTGGTTTGGTAGCAGGCGAGGTGTGAGGAGTGTTTGTTTGTTGTTCTGTCAGCCAACACCCATAACAGTTTGATAAAGACGAGGCTGTGAAGTATACAGCACAGCTGAATGGCATTTGGAGAGGAGATCAGTCGGCAAAGACCACGGGTGATAGCGGCATATTGACGCTAATGTGGGTGTCTGGTCATTTCAAGTTTAACCAGTGCAATTTCCCACGTTTTAAATTGAGATAGCAAAGTGCTCATTTCACTTGCAAATGTGCACAAGAGCAGTCGGTGTGGGAGCGCTGTTGTATTTCATTTGCCAGGCGAGAAAGGACTTTAAACGAGGGGCCCGCCCATCTACAGAATGTGTGTGTCTGTGTGTGTGTGTCTCTGTGTGCATAATTGTGTGTGTGTGTTTGTCTGCGTGGGTGCGTGTCATTGTGCATGTGAATGTGTGTTTTGTGTGTGTTGGTGTGCGTGGCTGTGTGTCAATATACAGTATGTGTCTGTGTGTGTGTGTATGTGTTTGTCTGCATGTGTGTCATTGTGTGTGTGAATGTGTGTCTGTGTGTGTCATGTGTATGTCAGTGTTTGAGACAGTGTGTGCGTGTGTGTGTGTGTGCGCGCGTGTGTCTTGTCAGTATGTGTATGTGTGTGTGTGTGTGTGTGTGTGTGCGTGTGTGACTATAAGAGGCAGATAGCTTGTGTGTCCCCCCAGTGCAGCAGCATTACACTTATGTCTTGTTCTTATCCTCTGTGTGATGACTCGGCTCTTCTAACCGGCTGCCGGGGGCGACCAGGATCCACCAATCAGCTGCGGTTAGTGCCTCCGCTGTCAAAACACAGTTACAGCACCTTTACCCTATTGGCTCCCAGAGGAATGCAGTGTCAGTGTTGATTGGCTCTGCCCTCACAGGGCTGATAGTCCTGCCATCGAGGATGTTAGCGCCGGCTGTTAGCACTATTCACTTCCTGTTTCCATCACTGCCGCCTTGGCCGATAGCTCTGTCGGGGGGTGACGGATCGTCCGCTGTGCACCCTTGTCCTCGAAGAAGGAGCCTGTATTGCAGCGGTTCCTGAAGGGTAAAAGTTTAAGCACCTTCAAAGTTGTTTTATGGGCGTGCACAGGGGTGGCAGCACCCCGGCATTGGCGGCTGTAGGAACATCCCTCGCACGCACGCATGCACGCTCTCGGAGGGAAAAGCGTTTTCACTAGCACAACAAATCACATCTGAGATCGATACGTTTACAAAAACAACTACACAGCATTATCAGGAAGGTCCAACCTGGGCTTTTTGCCTTCGGCTTTATGGACAGCGCATCGCTCTCAAACCTAGCGTGAACCGGGCGAGGGCTACACATGCCCTCTCTTCCAGAATGAGAAGTGCCCAGTTTTCACCGGTAACCCTAAGACCACCTCACAGGGGAGAGACAGTTCAATACCCACCAAGAGTCTCACAGACTTACTCCCCGGCCCCAGAAGACCACTGTGTCACAGCAGCTGGAAATGAGAGCAGCTAAGGTCACCAGAAAAACACAGCTGTGCACCATTTAAGCAAGCCAGGATTTACTGGGCAAGTCTGCATTTACCGGAGGTGTTCAGTGATATACGGCGCCCCCCGCCCAAACTGTATATCACTGGGTTTCACATATGACTAGAGTGATTGAAAGACAGTCAATAAAAATGACAAACAGACTGGAAGGCAGATGGGAGGAGGAGAGAGAGAGAGAGAGAAAGAGAGAGAGAGAGAGAGAGCGCTTACTCTCTCAATATAGGTTTCAGGCACAGCACACATAACCACACATACACACACACACACACACACACACACACACACACACACACATGCATACGCTCTCACACTGACACATACACCTAAAGGAACAAACACACACATACAAACGCACACACACCTGCGTACAGACACAGACACGCACCTATAGGAACATATTCACAAGGAAACACACACACACCTAAAGAAACACATGCAAACACACACATACACCTAAAGGAACACACACACACCTGCGTACGCACACACACACACCTACGCCTGCATGCACAAACGCACACACACACACACACACACACATACCTACACCTGCATACACGCATGCACGCACACACACACACGCACACATCTAAAGGAACACACACACACCTGCGTACGCACACACACACACACCTACACCTGCATACACACGCAGGCACGCACACACACACACACACACACATGCACAGCGTTCCCAGTAGACTCAGGGTGATACATCAGAGGAGATGAGGCATGCCATTAAACCTGCAATAAAACCTCCTCCTCCTTATTCAATAAGATAACCCATTCATTCTTCACTCGTGCCCTTCAGCCAAGTACAGATAGCAGCCTGGTTCACAATGAGCCCATTCTGGCAGAGGGCCCCTTTTGATCAATTCCACTGGAGGTAGTTGTGAAGGTTAGCCGGATTAATTAGAGCCGGCGTTATGCTCGGTCACACCGATGCTGACGACTCATGCACGCGGTCATCAAGCCAAGGATCGCCGTGGAAACTTCATAATTTATATGCCGCGCTTTAATCCGCCACTCCGGCTTCCACAGTGGCCGTGGTTACGCTAATTCCAGTCTCAGTGGTTAGTTCCGTGCGACTGTGTTGTGGTAGGGTAGGCGATGGAGGGACATAATGAGCTACATGGACGAGTCAATGTGGAGGAGGGATCTGCCCGGTCACAGACGGCTGGATCTTCATTCCAGATCAGCGGATTCCAAAGGTAGGGAGGAGAAAGGACAGGGGGGGGGGCACTATAACTTCAGGGGGGTCACAAGATGCATTAAATTACATCACATTACACTCCCAGTCTGAGTTTTCCATCTATAATAAAATATGCAGGTTTTCTCACCGCTGTTAATGCCTGTTTATACATGCTATATTATTATGTTTGGTCAGTGGCCGTGTGTATTTCACACGTGTAATTGCATGTTACGTGTGTGTGTGTTGGGGATGGGGCAGGTATGGTTCAAGCTATGATCCACTTGCTCTCAGGGATTGTGGGTCAACAAGCTTGAGAAGTGATTCTTCCAGTGTAACGTAGCCAAGTCAAATCAAGTCAAGTGTATTTATATAGCCATTAATCACATTGCAGGCACAAAGGGCTGTACAGCCTATATTTCACATGGAAACAAACAACACCCCCTTAACCTGCTCCTCCTCGCGGGAAAGGAAAAACTTCCATTAAAAGCCCCCATGGGAAAAAAAAGGGAAGAAGATACCTTGGGAAGGGACCACAGAGGGAGGAATCTGTCCTGCCAGGATGGTTAAGATGCAATAGGTGTTGATAAAGGCAAACAAGATTTAGAGATAATACTTTGAATAATATGTATAACATTGTGCAGTACTTAGTTTTTTTTAACCACTTTGCCCCAAAATTCACAACCTTGGTGTCATTATTCACAACTGATTAAACAAAATGCACATTTTCACAACTCTAACAGGTTTTCCAATTGCTTGGATCATTCATTCATTGAACTCAGATCACCTGTTCAATATGACACAACTTAACATCAAAGTATTACCATTTCAAAATAAAAAAAAAAATAAAAATAATTTGAAACATTACATTTGAGATGACAGTCTATTCATTTAATTACAATTATCTACAGTAACTTTCAATTGATAGAACTGCTCAAAATTATTTGTTTGACTGTTGCATTACTTTTACTGTAAAGCATTGTATTATGTAAACTGACAAACAATATTCCATGTTTAGATCATGAAAGTGTCAGGATAATGAGATCCT
>JAODTR010007118.1:0-10435 GCA_025399935.1 Amblyopsis rosae | reverse complement strand
TAAATAACCCAATCCACGACACACCTCCCAGAACCTCCAATACTGAATCCTCGACCAGTAAACATAAAGAATGGAGACATGGTTAAAATCTATTAAGCTTCAGTCCCTCAAAGCCGGCAAAAGCTATATCTCTACATTGGCCTGGGAACGCCTTGGTGTCCCTCAGTCAGAGCTGTATGATGTGGCTCGGGAAAAGAAGTTTGGGGTCCCCTGCTGGAGCTCCTGCCCCTGCGATCCAACTACGAGTAAGCAGATAAGCAGATGATGATGGATGGATGGATGGATGTTCTTATTGATACAAAAGTAACTCCATAGCGGAGATCCAGGCGGTGACAGCACTGAAGCCGGGGGCGAAGCTGGAGTTATAGGAGGCTGAGCCGGGGACTCTGGACACTCTGGAGGCAGAGACGACTCTGGAGGCAAAGGCCGAGCTAGATCTGGAGGTGAAGGCGGATCGGAAGGCGGATCTGGAGTCGAAGCCGGAGCCGACTCTGAGCCGGAGGCGGATCCAGCTCTAGAGGTGGATCTTGAGTAGAAGCCGACACTAAAGGCAGCACCAAGCGAGGAGCCGGCTGAAACCCAGCACCTGCGGCAGACAGGACGGGCAGGAGCCACTTCATCGGAGGCCCAACAGGGGAGGAGACCAACGGAAGCTGCTGCGGCGTCGGAGGACCAGAAGTGGAAGAGGCCGACTGAGGTGGCTGCGGCATCGGCGGCCCAGCAGGGACAGGCAGGAGCTGCCGCGACGGAGACATCCCAGCAGCTGAGGGGTCCGGCTGAGGCTGCAGCAGTGTCAAAAGCCCAGCAGCGGGAGAGGCTGGCAGAGGCTGGCAGAGGCTGCTGCAACATTGGAAGCACAGCAGTGGGAGAGGCCGGCTGAGGCTGCAGCACTGTCAGAAGCCCAGCAGCAGGAGAAGCCGGCGGGAGCTGCTGCTGTGGCAGAAATGCCAAGGAAGCTGGCTTGGAGGGTTGAACCAAATCAAATACAGTTGCAGCAGGAGTCAAAACGCTCATTGGCCAAAACGCTAATGGGCGGCTGCTGTGGAACAGCAGTAAGCGAGGCCAGCAGTGGCTGAAGGAGATCAGCAGTGGTGGCTGCTGTGAGTCTTGGACAGAAGCAGGCTGAGTGCTAGCGGACCTGGCGCTAGCTGGCTTGGGAGAGGTTGGCTAGATGCTAGCCAGACCATAGCTAGCTGGCTGGGATATAGGAATTAGCTTGGACTAGCAGCCTAATGCTAGCTGGCTGGAGTGTATGGCTTAGCTGGGAGCTAGTGCGCCTAACACTAGCTGGCTCGAGTGCATGACTTAGCTGGGAGCTAGTGGGCCTAACGTTAACTGGCTGGGGTGCATGACTTAGCTTTGAGCTAGCAGCATAATGCTAGCTGGGTGGGGTGCATGGCTTAGCTTGGAGCTAACAGGCCTAACGCTAGCTGGCTGGGTTGCATGATTTAGCTTGGAGCTAGCGGGCCTAGCGCTAGTTGTCTGGGGTTTAACCAACTCTGGAAACAATGGATGCCTCTCTGGAGGAAAATACTGCACCGGCTCTGGAAACAGAGAAAGAACCAAAACAGCATCGGCCTCACTGGGAAGAGAAACCTAAACAGACGGCATGGAAGCTGTAACAAAATTAGGTGATGCTGAGTCCGGATTGACAAAAGGCAATTTCTGCAACTAGGCAATGAGCAAGTCAGCGGGCTCCTGGCAGGCAAGAAGTAGAGCAGCAAGATCGAGGTAGTAACGATTTCTATGTTTCGTAGTCTCTGCATCTCCGGCAAACTCCGCAGGAGTGGTCGAAACTCCACCACATGCATGTCAAAAGACGGTACTGTCGCTGTGGGTAGGAAGTCTCCCGGAACGCTGCCTCGAGCCTGCTTAGCGGCCCGGCGCATCTCTCAAGCTGCATGCTCTTGGCAACGGCCATGGCATCAGAGGTTACCGGAGTAACAGGTGAGGATGGAGACCGAGTGTGGAGCCGAATGGGACCCTGGTTTGCTCTTGGTAGGGACTTGATGGCCAGCCGAGTACCCAAAAACGGGGACTGCTGGGGATCCAATCAAGGCCCATACAAGTTGTAAGGCGGTAAGGACCCAAACGCACGACAGAGTTGAATCGATAGAGTTTTAATCCATAAAACTACAAAGAACAGCCAGGCATGAACCTGTGCACCGAAAATAGGTTACCATTTCCCGACAAAGACTTCAGAAAACACTAGGGCTTAAGAACAGGAAGACAAGACAGACCATTGGACAAAGACAACGAGGGGCAGGTGAAACTAATAACAACAATTAATGAGGGGGAAAACACAGACTGGAAGAAGCAGGGAATTGTGACTGGAGAACCACAAAACATATATATTTTGAAAAAACACCCAGGGCACGGCCAGAACCATGAAGCATAAATCAGCCTAAAATACTCACGCAGGCTCTGAGTGGATTTGACGCAGACACAGAAACACAAAATCACAGAAACCTTGATATTTAAAATTTTATTTTAATATACAAATATTTATTAAATATTTGTGTTCGTGAAAATGATCTAGTATTTTAATAAAACATGATTTCAAATATGTTTTGTATGGCATTTATTATGTATTGATCTCTTTAAATACATTTTTTATCACAGTGTCATTTGGAGTGACCACACGTGGTGCGGTCATAGCAATAACTATGAATAAAGTCAAAATATTTTCAAATGTGTATCTTGTTATATTCATATAGTATCGCCTAATTAAATGTAGTAATTCCATCAAGCAGATTTGTAATTCCATGTGCTTGTTCCATTTCTGTAATAACAAATAGCGCAAGTGTTTTGACATAACAATTACATATTTGCATAGTATTGATTACAATACGTTACTATGTAATAAATGCATTAATTAATATTATGTTACATAATAATTAATGTACCATTAATGTAAATTGTTCTCACATTAATGGTAAGTTATTAATTATCAGGTTTTATTAAATGTTTGATGGGGTTAAAGTTATAGTCAGCTATTGATAGCTAATTTGTAATAACGTTTAGTCAAATACACCAAATATCTCCTGCATTTCGATGGTTTCCCTTCTCTCTGCGTGTTCACGAAATTGCAGGTTTGGCCGCAAAAGGATGATGAGGAAGATTAGCCTATAGTCTAGGCTACTAGCACAACATAGCACTATTAGTGATTGCTGTGTTTGCCACAAATAATTAAGAAATTACACGCAGTCAGAGATTCAGTTTAACATGGCTGACATCTATTTAGTCACAAGTCTCTCCGCGCTAAACTGTAATTGAACGTAAAGTGAACGTTACATCATCTTGAACGTAACTTACCTTTCTCCGAAGTCAATCATTGTAAAAGGTCCGCCATTGCTACGTTCGGATTGGCTTTCAATAAACACTTCCGTAAACCCCACAGGCTGTGTTATGATTATATTTTCTGGAGCTGACTACAAAACAGGATACCGACAGCGGTTTGTACTGTTTAACTTAAGTGCATTCACGAACTATTATAAACGAACGTGACCATTTTCTCAACATTATCTATACTATTGCGTCATGTTCTGTGATACATTAAGTTTGACCAGCTAATGCTAGTTAGCTGGTTAGCTGTTGTGCATTTTCGTGTAATTGTCATTGTAACTCACGATTAATTTAAATCACACCAACTAATATTATGAGGGATATCTTTCAGAAAAAATACATATCGTGTGTGTGTTGTGGCCATTTTGTTGGCAGATACTGTTTATTTCATGCTAACTTAGCTTATATCAAGACCTGATCTGGACCTAGACCTAATTATTTACATTCTAGCATAATTGTTTATCTAACACTCTTACACTACCTCAGACTTTGAAGGACATTTTGCTTGTTTCCATTTTGACCACTGAATATTGTGTATTGTTTCATAATTTATTAGTCTATGTGCAATTAGGTAACATGGATGTTTTCATAAACACTGGCAGCAGTGAGTTTGAGTTGTGTATCGCTGTAAAACTGTCAGCAATAGAGCCGAGACAGAGTTCCTACATTTATGAAGACATGCAAATGTTAACATTTTAAATGTGTATAAACGTAAAACTAACATAAAAGTGTAATTTTGCTTTCCTCAGTCAAATTGCCTTTCCCGGTGTTTTTTGTTGTTGTTTTTTTGACATATTTGGGGAGTAATGAATGTTCTGTGGCTACATATTTGTTTTAATGGTTAGCAAATTAATTGCAGCAAGTACACAACTGGGATCTCACCGTATTCTCTCACAGTTCTACATCATAGTATACTTAACCTAATGGTGCATAACAATATGTTGTTGTTATTGTTGTCCCCCCATATAACACATATTTGGTATGCGACAGTATAAATGGTAGGTGGTGGTATTGCTAATGGCTGACAAGTTTATATTGTCACATATTGCAATGTCACACAATGCTACAGAAATCATAGCTAAAGGTGTATTAATATGAGCTGGTCAGAGAGATGCCATATTATTGGCAAATGTTATTTCTGACAGTATCCCATGAATATTTTTTATGGTAGAAATCAGGAAATACAATGGCAAGTGACTCTCCACGCAGACCAAGCCGCTGTGCTGGAGGGGTTGTGGTGAGAGCACAAGCTGCCACGTAAGTACCTTTACTTGCATATGCTGTAGAACTCTTTTAGAGTTGTATTTCAAAGGTCTTTCAAAGTCATCCCCAGAAATTCAATAGAAGCCCAAATGTATCCCGTTGGGTAGATATAAAAAGTTAGTGATCATTCTTTTTGAAGACACCTAACCCTTAAAGGCTGAAACTATTTTTAATAGACCTCTACTCTGCACATATCCTACAGACGTGACATGACATGTCACTTTTAGAATGGGAGGTTTACTATAGGCTATATTACTTCTGTTTGAATTCTGCTTCATCGATCAGGCTAAAAGAATGCCAACTAGGCAATGCATTTTCTTAAATGTACCAGCCTCTAAAATGCACATTTCTACAGACGTAAAGGGATGTTATTTGAACAGGAGGTTTCCGACCTTTGCACATCACCATTTATAGGCTGCTTTATGTTTTAATTCTGCAGAATTTCGCTGTTAAGCATGGCAACTAGTCAATGCCTATTCACTGTGGTTTGCAATGGTTGCTCTGTCCCGATCTATTCTTTCCGCATTTGCAGACTATCTTCATTATATTATATATTATACGCACCAGACGCAGCAGTAACAACAAATTGGAGGTGCACGCCATGGCTCGAGACAGACACACAGGGTCAACGCACCAGGCCGCACTCACACATTTGACATAATTTTTGGCGCACGCTACATGCACCGTTGTGACTTCATCAAGTATAAACTAGGCTTAACTGCTCCATAATGGTCCCCTAATGTGTTGGTGTGTGAATGTATGTGTGAATGTGAGGCAATCCTTCTACTTTATTATAATCATTATTTAACCTGTATAAAAGCCTCAGCACTTTGAATAACCCACATTTGTTTGAAATGTTCTACATGCAATCCATTTACCAAAAATAGACAATGTTGATGCATTAAGGCTAGAAGCGAGTTAGTTAGTAGACAGTATGGCGTGTTAATTTTACAAAGAGAGATAGAGGTAAACTCTAATTCCTGTTAGTGCCGCATTAGGTGTGACTATAGGTGTTAGGTGGCTGCTGCTACCTTAGTTCACCAGCGATAAGTCCATAGACTCGTCTAAACTCTTTGGAAATCTCAGCCTTCATTCAAGTTGAGGGCACAACCTCAATTTGAAATCTGAGGAAATCTCAAATGTAATGATATTGACTTAAAAACATCAAAGAAAGTATTTTGCAAATGGAAAACGCCATTATGTCCAAGCTACACAGCTTGGGCATTTGACCACATGGACTTGAAAGATGCATTGGGAATGAATGAGTGTGTGACTTATTTACTTATGAGATGTGCATTGACCTGGATAAAGATTAGACCAAAACTAAATAATTCTCACAAGAAAACAAATGACAATTAAGTCAACATATAGTAATTGTTTTAGTCAAACCAGACATATATTGTACTTCTGCAGACATCAACTGTTACATCATCACCAGAACCAGTAGTAAACCATTTCCTGTGGCATCTGGCATGCTGGAATCTATTAGTCTGGTCTGCCCAAACCCCTCTGCATGCTTTTCTATAATGCATTTATTCATGTCTAACGCGATGACTAGATACATGCTTGTGCCAACAGAAGTAGGATTTGTGCCACCAGCAATGTACACATTATGGATACTTTGCTGAGAAATATTTATTTTTGTATATTATCTCTTGTGTTTTCAGGGAGCAGTCTTACATGGAGAGTGTTGTGACCTTCTTGCAAGATGTGGTCCCCCAGGCATGTCTCCCATGTGTTTATTTCACTTTAGTAATGCAGTTTGACTAATGAACTCTCCCAAACATTCAGTAGGACATTGATTACACTGTAGACTACATACTGTATGCAGTGAGGGATATGAACAAGAGTCTTCCAGTGCAAAATTGATCAGGACAGAATTGTTGTGATATCAGATTGGTTTCAGGTGCACACAGCCATAGAATAATTTAACATGTTTATAACAATCCAGTGTTTATTATGACCATGCTCAGTACAGGAGTATATTAGCTAGGTGATTGGATAGTACATGTTCTGTACACTCTCTCTTGTTCTATCATTCCAAAATATAGGCATACTCGGGGGCCCCGCTAACTGATGAAAAAGATAAAATCATTTGGGTCAGATTTGAAAAAGCTGATCTTAACGGTAGGTTAATGTCATCGCATGACATTGCAGAATTCAGTATGTTCACAATATACCATCTTTACACTTAGTTTTGTCACTTGTATTGAGTTACAATAGTGTCATGAGGAGTTTCATGGACAAAATAAGGTAGACAGGCGTACATGACAGGTCAAATAGGCTACAATATGATCAAATTAGGTAATTTATGGAGTTA
Source organism: Amblyopsis rosae (assembly GCA_025399935.1). Classification (NCBI taxonomy): domain Eukaryota; kingdom Metazoa; phylum Chordata; class Actinopteri; order Percopsiformes; family Amblyopsidae; genus Amblyopsis; species Amblyopsis rosae. The sequence continues at coordinate 3,507 of JAODTR010007118.1, read as the reverse complement.
AATTATTTTCTAGGTACTCCCACTCATGTTTTTCCAGGGGCGCTCAAATAGAGATACTATGCATGCAGTAAATTGTGACAATCACTACTATTTATGGAAAAAGTTGTGTTGTCATGTTAGAATGATGCAAGTATTGTTATAGGTTATTGCCATTTAGGCTACTTGTGATCTCATTGAAGCTTATTTTATCATTATAACCCTTAATTGACAGAGAACACAACTGCATCCAGCAGTTGTATCCTATGCACTAACATATTTTTGCTCATGTTCAGCATCACCAATGGAAAAGCTTTAACTCTACGCTGGCAAAATGTTGAAAAGCAAGGCGCACTGTCTGTAAGGGCATTAATCCAGAGAGTGGCAATTTAAACCCCAGATTCTAGGGCCTAGAAGCTGGGGTTCTGCAGAGTTGTGCTGCCTACTGTATATGTACAACTCTATAGAACACAAGCACATTTGAAAGACCCAATCGACTTTGACACACAGATTTTGAACGGTTCACTCCGATGACCTATAGTATAGGCCTATTTGAAAACAAAAACCTTATATGATTTGATTACATTATAGACTACTCATTTTAAAGTTCAGTAAGTAGTGCGTGGGACATACAGCAGCACACATGCTCCTATGTCTTAGGCCTGTATAAAACTGATAATATGTTAGGGTTAGATATATTATATATTAGATATATTTTCATAGCCATAAATTCCGCTTTGCTCCATTATAATAGCATCTTTAGCCTATAATAGACTCTATTTGATTGGTACCATTTTTTGACCAAGCAGCGCATATAAACAGAACACAGTTTTCTGGAGATTGTGAGTGGATGGGCAGTGTTTATATTGGGTAACATCAAATTAACAACAAAGATAAACTGCTCAGAGCAGCATACCACTGGTAAAACCTCTGCAACTTTCGTACTATGGTTTACTTGGCAAAACACAGCAGATGTCACAAAGTTACTTAAATGTTTTGTGGTTTTTCTTTTTTCTTTTCTGAAACATATACATATAACAATATCATAAAGAAAAATTAAACCAATCTGTGTTCAAATTTGTCTTTCTCTTTGAAAAACTGCTTTGACACAGTTGTCCTGTTTTGTTACTGTCTGCTGCTGTCTGCTGTTGTTGAGTTTGTTTGTTTTTTCATTTTTTTTCATGCTGAAAGGATATAAAATATTTGCAGTAACATTTCAGTGATTCCACTCAATAATTGCCATTTTATTTCTCATTGCCCTTTAAGATAGACACAGGGTTTTCCAATTAGTTGTGGCCAAAATACAGTAAAATATCTAGTTAATGTAGTCTAATCTAGTTAATGTAGTCTAACCAGACTGTACCTTACTGCTTGTTTGGACAGACACGGCCCGCAACCCAGAGTTCATGGAGATCCACAGCGGCACCACTGACCCTCCCCTGTGTCTCATGATTGGTTACACTGATGGAATGCAGATCTGGAGTATATCTGTGAGTAATATCAAAATCTGATGTTCAGATCATACATTTGACTTAATCAAGGTGCCATTTTTCACCCACCATTATTTCATTTGATAACTTTTGAATTTATAAAAAATTCTCTGTTGTTGCATTTCATAATTCTCTCCACTTGGTGTCACTGTTGATCAGAATTTGGTCAATAGTTAAGTTCATAGTATTCCTGAGCTTTTTAAAACAGGTAAACAAGTTATTTAAATTAGTGTATTCCTAGATCATAGTTTTTGAAAGTGAATTATGTATTAGAGAACAGACAATGATCATACACAGACCCTCAAACTTGTATCAAATCGTATTATACCCTTGTATCATATGTATGTATGTATGTGTTACATACAGTACATACGTATTTATTCTAATGTGACATGTGGCCCAAGATGGTCTTATCTAAAAATCCTAATAGTTAGGCTTAATGGAATATAGTATTATACTTACTTGAAGCTTTATAGTATGTGGCTAATGCCACATTTTATTAAATCATTTGAACATATTGTGCATAACCATAAAAAATGTTGTTTACGGAATTATGTTTACAGGCATTTTGGGCATAAATCAAACAGTCAAAAACCTACTGGTGACAACCAAAAGAAGAAATCATAAACATATAAAAAGGAACAGCGAAAAGTGTATCCTTCCATGGACATTGTTTATTATCACAACCTTTACAAGAAAAAAGAAAAAAAGAAAGTGTTAAAAAATGCCATCTTGAAAGATGTCCTTATGACGGGCCAGTTTTTAACCCTCAAAGCCATTTCATGGAATTTGGGGTAAGATATGTAATTTAGACATTCTTTTTTTCAGTGCTGGAAAATCATTAGAGGATTTTGTCAGCTTGGCGAGTTGACGAATAACCCACAATGTTGCAAAGGAATTGCTCATGAAGTATCGCCTTTCATGCAGGGCCTGTCACCAAAACATGCAAACTTCACATACATCCTGTGAGATCTAAACAGACCAAAGTCCTTAATCAGTCCTTTTCTAAACATCCCCAAGCCACAGGGGCAAAGAGACACTTTTTTCCCCTGACGCTTGCGTGCACATAAACACTTAACACGCATGCACACACGTATTTGCTCAAAAACGGAAGCTGGTAACTTGACGTGATATGGCAGTGAACTGTTTATTCCTAGTGGAGGTTAATTTATCAGGTGAATAGGAATTTCAATATAGGAAATTTCAATTGATTTATGTCATCTTTACATGAAACATATGAATGCTGAGTATAAGCCTAGTCATAGCTGGATATCTGGAGGACAGCATGGCTTCTTGATCTGTTCCATACCAATGTTCTTACTGTAGATTTCTTGTGTGTGTTTTAATTTTACAGAATGTTTTTGGTGTTCATGTGTTAAAAGTGCCTGTGTGTCCCTTGAAGTGTTTGTGACATTAACGTAGCTAACACCTGGGCAATGGCTCAGTCAACTATAGAAACATGCATGCATGCATACAGTATATGTACACATTGGTTTTATGAATGCTGAAACTACACTGCTTGTGATTAATGGATTACTGCCCTCTCAGACTATATTAGACTACAGTTATCACCCAACATTGGCTGATATTGTAATGGCAAATAGCTTTACACATGCAGCATTATTTTGTCTGTTAACCGCTTATAGTGCAAAATACAGTATGCATGCACCTTTGACTTCACAACTAAAGTACCGAAAGCTAGGGAGACATTGTCTTAACTACATTTATTAAGAAACATATCAATGTATCCAAATCCGAACATTGGGCAAAATTAGACTTCCGTTCTTGGCCTGATATGTGATTAAATATAAATATGGGGGACGGAGGGATAGTTTAGTTATGAATAAGATGCATAGAATGCAGCCCATGACTGCAGTTTGCTGTTTCTAAAAATTATTATTAATACTACTTATTCCATTGTGTTCTGTTTAACTAAATTAGGTGAATGTATGTATAATGTAGGGCAGGAGTGCCCAACTCCGGTCCTGGAGGGCCCCTATCCAGCTTGTTTTAGATGTCTCCCTGCTCCAACACACCTGAC
>JAODTR010007117.1:0-10435 GCA_025399935.1 Amblyopsis rosae | reverse complement strand
GAATACTCTGTCCAATTTTTGTAAACCTGTATTTTCCTTTTCTTCAATATCAGCAGAAGAACATATGGGAATGTAAGGGTAACTTTCTTTAATAAATCTTTAAAACCTCACCACTCTCGAAAACACTGAAAAGGTTCATGGGCTGCCTATTTTCTAGACATGTTATGTTCGTGAAATACTGAATTAATGTGTTGTGAACTAGTAAGGGTTAAACTTGACCTTAACGCCGTGAGTGCAATGTTTAAATAAGTGATATTTTAAATAAGGGTTAAACTTGACCTTAACGCCGTGAGTGCAATGTTTAAATAAGTGATATTTTAAATAAGGGTTAAACTTGACCTTAACGCAGTGAGCGCAATGTTTAAATAAGTGATATTTTAATAAGGGTTAAACTTGACCTTAACACAGTGAGTGCAATGTTTAAATAAGTGATATTTTAAATAAGGGTTAAACTTGACCTTAACGCAGTGAGTGCAATGTTTAAATAAGTGAAATTTTAATATGTAGAAGTAAGTTTGGTAATACACCTCCAGAGAGGGAGTTGTGTAGATGCCGCACAGGAATTAGGTTCAACCTGTGTTATAACTTTAATAGGTCCTATGGTAGCTCATGAGTCGTCTGGGTCCCCTTCCCAGATATAGCAAAAATAACAAAGTCTCAACCTAAATTGTATAAAGTCACTATTAAATGTTGCAAAAGCTTGAGTCTAAAATGAACATAGGGATTTAGATCGCACATCCAAGGAAGTTACCAGATCGTGAGTATAGGACAAATGTTTAGTGGTCAGGGACGCGCTCAGACTAATAGGAGGAACTAGGAATCGAAACCTAAGAGCTTGCGGGAGCCATTTTATAGACGGACGAGCATCCGATGTAAACAAGAGGTGAATCGAATAGCTTTTGGAGAAGCAAAACAGCCGGGCAAATTAGTTAAAGTCCGCGATCTGGTGGTGCGAGGGTCGAAGGTGGGGTTCCTTACAGAGCTTTGCTGGGTGCCTAGTATAAAACTTCCAACAATACGACAGTAGCACTATCACTGTTTGACCGTAGCCATATACCTTCCTGCTTTTGTCTAATTTTCACTTGTTTATTTGAATTGGATTTGAATAGCTGTCATACGGTGGTGTGAACAGCGATCTTCTCATCTATTAAACTGACCTGGACACAGCGACGTTCTTGTCTATTCTGGCCTTGAGGTCCTCGTTCTGTTGCTGTAACACCTGCACTCTCTCCTCCAGATACACATTCTTTTCAGCCTGCTCAAAAACATATGGAAAATGTGCACAACATTAAATTCTACGTAAATCCAATGTAGGAAAACCAAGCAGGTATTCCAACTAAAATCAATACATTAACATAGATGAATACAGTAAAAGCATGTGCTTGGAGCTTACCATTTTCTCCAGTTCTGAGATCTTCATTTCCTGTTCATGTATTTGCTGATTTTTCATTTCCAGGACCTCCTTGAGACTCTTCAGGTCCTCCTCAATGTGTTGATAGGGAGCGAGAGCATCCTAATGCCACATCAGAAGGAGAACTACTATTAGTTGTCAATGCCAATGACAAGATGTAATTGCTGTAGCCTTGTTTCACTCTTAGAAAGACATGGGTTCAAATGGGAGCTTTGGTAACAGGGCATTCTTCCAAGACTACCTGCTTAATAAAGAACCCTATAATGTTTTTGTTTTTTTGCACAATGTAAATGTAACGACATCGCAGATTATTGTCATTGTCAGTGAAGCCTTCTACGACAAAAAGTGATTCAGATGCAAGTCCAGAGTGCATGTACATTACTATTGCTGCCAAGGTAAAACTGTCACAGTACACATTACCACTATCTGTTCATCCGTGCTCTTGCGCAGGGCTTCCTCAAAGCGCTTGGCCCGGTCTCGCAAGCTGCGGTTCTGGAACGTCAGGGTGTCCACCTGATCCTGGTCACCAGCAGACAATATGTGTGTGAGTGGGTAGCTATAAACACTGAGACGTAAACTGGTACAAACACACTTGGCTCATCGTGTGTTAGTCTCGCAGAGCCAGCCTTTATCTACTTAAAGTCTGGGACACAGCGCTGGCTAACTGTGTCAAGGTCAGCCTACTTGACAGGAGAGGTACTTTGATTGACATGCACGACGACTGCGTAACTCAATGACAAACATACATACTTCTTGAGTGACAGTGCTAACAGCCAATAAAAATGGACCTCCTCCGTTCAGCACAAAGATTCTTATGTGATGTAGTGCTAATAGACGGACGAGGCTGAGACTACCCTTCTGTGGGTTTGTTGGTTCAGCGCCCTTGTGTGCCCAACACCCTGACACACGTGTGTGGATTGTCCCTCATCGAACCACTGTGGGCATATAATGAACTCATCACTGCCGACTGAGAGTAGGGTCTCCACAAACCTTGGTGTTTGGGAGATGCTTCAACCCAGTCTTCTGGCTGTGACCATTTGGTCCTTGTCAAAGCGGCTCAGGTCTTTACACCTGCCCCAGTCAACAGGTTGAACTTACAGTACAACCTAAAACTGCTACTTGTGCCGTTTCATGTTATATTGTGTGATTTCTTTCTGCCTAGGTACTACGGCTGCAAACAAGAATTCTCCGGCAGGTTTACAATTTGTATTTTACATTGATGTCTATTACCGCGCTCTGCCCCTGTATCAAATACACAGATTGGAAGAATAACAAAACCCAAGGCCGTGGCATGCACAGTTGTTATGGGTGTACGTGTACACAGTAGTGTAGTAGGCTGTTTACCTGCAGAGACAGCCGGACCTTCTCAAACTCCTGCTCCAAAGACTTCCTCTGCTGTTCATGAGCCATCTTCAGGGCTGGCGCATCAGAAGAAAGACAACAAATTCCAACCATTTGTTTCACGCTGCACGCCCATCTGGAAAGCCTCCGTTTGAGGTTTGCCACAGAGGCGGTTGCAAACAGCTGTCAAGCTAATCATCCGCAGGTGGTTGGACCACCTTCAACCGATCACGAGAATGACAACAGGAGGCGTCGCGGGCATCACCATCTGAACGTAGGTAACCCCACCGGTGTCTGAAACTCAGGTCTCGCCACCAAATGAATTACCCGCCTGAATGCCGATTGGAAGATGGCTTTGTAACCTCACCAGGTGACACACTGTTTTGAATTCACAGTTCCCAGACTGATATGCAAAAGCGAACACAAATGGTAGAGGCAGAATATACTGTATTTCTGTATGTCATGCAGCCCCCCTTTAGGGGGTCTCGACCCTGGGGTGAAATGCAAGGCTTACTCGTCAAAGTCCTGCAGTGTTCTTCCTGAAGTGTGGCCAGCGTGTCGTTGTGAGCCGTCTCCATCTCCGCCAAGGCTGCTTCATGGCTCTCGCTCATCTCCTCGATCTGAACCAGGGTTTAGACAGAGCCCGTACACTCACTACTGCAGCTACTGCTAGCGAAAACCTCAGCTAGCATAATGACATGAGCGCTCAGTGAGCAGCAACACACACACACAAATGCGCACGCAGACACACACACACACGTATAGACCTGCTCCTGGTGCTCGGTGCGTAGTGCCCCCAGCTGCCCTCGTTGCTGGGCCTTGAGTCGCTGGGTGTGGGCTACGTGCTGGGCCCTCAGCCGCTCCTCCAGGGCCCCCAGCTCCCCCCGCTGCCTGGCCTGCAGACGCTGCAGCTCCCCCTCAAAGTGGCGCTCCAGACGCTGCTTGTCCCGCTGCAGGTGCTCCCAGCGTTCAACGCTGCAAGCTGAGGCACGGAAGGGGTGGGGGATGAGGGGGGGGGGGGAGAGAGAGTGGTGCTTAACCTCACTTACTGTAGAAGACCTCATGTACAAGACCTCACATAACATACAGGCCTAACATCAGGATAGTCTAGTGGTCTGGCTGTTAAAATAATGTAAAATTACATTATTTTATTTATTTATTATTAGGGCAAATTAGTGTCAGACAGACCTAAGTGAAGACCAGAGACATGTAGAAGAGAGAGTCGCGTCAATTCAGTTCACTCTAATGGACCGTTTTTTCACAGCAATTCAACCTCAAAAAGTTCCCGGAAGTTGGCCGCAAACACAAAAAATACCCTATAAATGATATTGTAAAATGTGAATCGCTGCATTTATTGACTAGTGATTATCAGAATAATTACGCAGTTATGTATCTGTATTTATCGATTAATATGGCCCAACAAGAACTTCCTGGAACTGTTTTGTGTCTCCACAAATCATGGGACCGACAATGTTTGCTGGCACGACTCTCTCTTAATCATGGCTCCGGTGAAGACATACAATATTCATGTCTCTGCATTGAGAATTTATAAAATACTATATTTCAAGCGTAGGCAGACAACGGCATTATTATAAAATATGGAATAAATACACAGTGTACACCATGAACACAGCTAGCATTTTTAGATAATACTTAATGCATATATTAAGATAATAATATCGATGGAAAGCGTATTGAATTCAAACAAACTCCTCCCCTGACCCCTGGAGGACCGCTGGTGACTTACCCACTTCATCCCTGATTCTGGCGAGCTCCAGGGACAGTTCCCTCTCCTTTGCTATGGCACTGTCACTCTGTAAGGCACACATGCACACACGCACGCACACACACACACACATTCACACAGCTGAACATTTAGGAATAGGAAGCGAACCCAAAACACAGATTCACACAATATAATCGTTATTTAAGTGAGTGCCGCCATCTTTTTGAAAAGGATGCACTTGCTATAAATAAACCTGTAGTAACTGAAGTACAGTATATGGAGGCTGGATAATATAGCCGGATAATGTGCTGTTTTCCTAAAGCCCCTACAGGCAGGATTGCCAGGCTAAACAATAATTATGATTGAATCACTGAAAGCCCTGCTCGTAAAGTAACAAGCCTGCTTATGCATGTGTAACCCACGGTCTATAAGAGGACATTATGAGCAAGTCGATACATCTAAGCAGCAGTAATGATGTCGTTCGTCTCCAGGGTTGGGACACATTGTCACTGGGGAGAGATGGCAGTGAGATCTGGAGTGGAGGTGGTGTCTGTGTTCCCTACAACCCTCCCCGTTATTACAATGGCTCTGGACAGATCCCCCCCCTCTCTCTAATATACTGGCCATGGAAACAAAATCAATTTTATGTCAGAAAAAAACCCCCGAAAACATTCAGGCTTATTCAGGGAAGGTTGTGGATTATGCAAGGATATTGGCATTCATTTCATTGTTAAATTCGAGGCTTACATTTGAATCATTATCATCATTAATTAGTAACATTACAGGAAACACAAGCGGTGGGGTAACGAACCAAAAATTTATACCATGACCATCATATTCATTTACACTTCATTGTATTAAGGAGAGCCAAACTCTAACATGCAGAGTTGTACCCATGCAAACCACAAACCAAATCTGACAGTGGCATAACCTTGTCCTGGGCTACCATGTCCTCAGTTTAGACAATAACACTGATCTAAATCAGCAGCTGGTGACACACGGACACAACATACACCCAACACTAGCTAGCAAAAACAAACCAACATGCCCAGACACACACGGTCGCGAGCATGTAGCACAGTGGCTGTAGCGAGACACCAATAACTCCAGCAGAAGCAGAAGAATATACCGAGGGAGGAGGACAAACAGCCTGCCTTGACTCAGCAAAAATCCTGCGGGGCTAAACTCCTCCACGGCTAGCTCTGACGAAAAACAAGTGCTTACATCCCACCGTAAGCCCCCGCCACATATATATATTCACACACACGCGTGCGCGCACTCAGAGCCTGGCATGTGCGCACACATGCACGAGCGCTGCGGTGCGCGAGGATGTTACCGTGAAGCGCGCCGGCTGGAGACAGAGCCTACTGCAGGAGCGGCCCATGCTAGGCGCACCGACGGCAGCATCCCCGGGCCCCAGCAGTGGCAGACACAGAGGGAGGACGGGAGCACACAGCGATGAAGGGAGGAGGAGGAGGAGGAGGGCAGAGGGAGGGAGGAGAGATGGGAGGACCGAGGGGAGAGAGCCTCACCTCGTTTCCCTCGACTGTGTCCACCGCGAGCCCCGGAGAAACAAAGGCTGGAAGACCCAACCCGTCTCTTCCTGCCCTGCCTTAGCTGCCCAGCCCCCCCCCTCCTCCCTCCCACCCTCCCTATCAGTGGCTCCTAACCCCCCTCTCCTCCCCACACACACACACACCATCACTGACACATACATACCAATAGCAGGCACACAGACGCGTACATGGAGATGTATTCATGTCCGGGAACAGGGAGTGGGGGAGTTTGTTGAGACAGGCAGGCGTGATCAATGTGTAGCCAATTAACAGGCCTGGCGTTCCGCTCAAGAGGGAATAGACGCAGAGACCCACTATCTAAATGCATGATTAACCTAACACGGGCGGGAAATAATCTATGTTCCCACCATGTGTTACTGGAAATGTTGTTTTGCTGGATGTAGTGAGCATCATGTCTGCAAGAGACATAATGCACCACACAGAGATAATGGAGTTTAACAGAGAGGGTTCAAAGGACAGCACTTCCGCATTACGTTTGTAGAAGGGATTTTTCACCCTTATGCAGACCAGAACGATTCAGCGCTCCATGCAAGTCAATGGGGAGGCCCACGCATTTCACCATACTGTTGCCCATTATTTCTCTCTTCTTAAAGGCAGGGTCAGTCATTCTTGTTAACTTCGAGCTCAAATCAAACAGTATCGTGCCGCGGTGGCACCTCACACATCAAAATGCATTGTAGTGTTGCGGCTTTGCTGATACGAGCAGTGTTTGCCACTTTGTTTATGTTACTATTTGTGTTACTATTTACTGTTTTGGGGGAAAATGTACTTTCTTTCAGGCCATGCATGGTACATTTACTGTAGCTGTCTGGGCGTGGCCTACATTTAACCTTGCGAGACCATCCAGATCTTGAATCAGTCTGAAAAGCTTAAGAATAATTTTGAATGTGTCCGAATAGCAACTGAACTTTCAATCTTCAATTTTCAATCAGTGTCATGTTGATAGCTATATAGGTGTGGTTTGCCGACAGCAAAAATTACAAGATGGTTCTTCCAATCAACTGCCAAGTACCTGCATTTCACAAACAGTTTCAATGTACAGCTTCCCAAATGGAGTTGTGACAACAATGCATCTGGCATGTCAGGTTAGCCTGCATGAGCCTCTATAGCAGGCCTACTCAATTGGCGGCCCACCAACTGCCCCCATGTGTCCCACGAGGAGATTGCACCCTTGAGCACTACATAAATTCAATATACTGTATAACCACAATATGAACCAAGTGACTGCTAGTTTGTTGTGCAGAATCCCATATGCCAGAGAGACTTGGAATTAGCTGCATCCTATAATTCTATAGAAAACCTTCACCATTGACTAGACACATTAAACATTAACCAAGCTGCAGGGTGGATGCCCTCGTTGTCTCACTCTGATAATAATAATTAATAATTGCCGAAAATATGTGGCCCACCTACAGTTTTTATTGTTAAATCGGGCCCACTTGAATATGTAATTGAATAGCCCTGCTCTATAGCAAAATGCTGTTGGTGACACGTCCACTTAAAGGTATAGGCAGCTATTGTAGGCTAATTGACAATCGAACAGGCAAAAACACAGACATGCAGACACAGACAGACAGACAGACAGACAGACAGAGAGACAGAGAGACATAGATAAGACAGACAGACACACTCACACACAGGTAGCTAGACAGAGATAAGCAAACAGGCAAAAAGACAGACATGCAGACAAAAACCGATAAGAGAGACAGAGAGACATAGATAAGACAGACAGACAGACAGACAGACACGCACACAGGTAGATAGACAGAGACAAGCAAACGACAGACATGCAGACAAAAACAGACAGACAGACAGACAGACAGACAGACAGACAGACAGACAGACAGAGAGACAGAGACATAGATGAGACAGACAGACAGACATAGACTCACTCAGGCATGTACACAGCCAGCCAGACAGACATCCAGGCAGACAGCCAGACAGCGAGCCCACCTTCTGGCAGAAGTGCTGGGTGGTGATGGCGAACACCTCCAGGCCGAGGAAGGCCTTCTTCAGCTGGGCCTGGAGGCACTGGAGGTGCCTGGCCTGCTCCTCACAGCGCTCCCTCAGCTCCTGGAGCACGGCTCCCTCCGACGCCTGGGTCCCGCGGTGCACCCCGGCCCGCCCATTAGCTGCAGAGAGAGAGAGGAGGTGAGGGAGGCAGGCTGGACAGAGCTAGGGTTGTGAGGGAGAGAGAGAGAGAGAGAGAGAGAGAGAGAGAGAGAGAGACCAGGGGCAGGTTGGACAGAGCTAGGGTTTAGAGAGAGAGACAGAGAGAGAGAGAGAGAGAGAGAGAGAGAGAGACCAGGGGCAGGCTGGACAGAGCTAGGGTTAAGAGAGAGAGAGAGAGAGAGAGAGAGAGAGACCAGGGAGAGAGAGAGAGAGAGAGATCAGGGGCCCTCATGTGAGGGAGGCGGGCTGGACAGAGCTAGGGCTGGGGATTGGCGAGGAGCCTGGTCACGCTCCACTATTGCTCTCAGATGAATTATCGCTGAGATGACCATAGTCTGGGAACTCTGTTGACATTAGCGTTCGCGCTGCCACCCTGGATGGCGGACCAATCAGGGTGCGATGGACACTCTGACGAAGGCAGTAGCCGAAACGCGTTGGTGTCCCAGCCCATACATTAAAGGCTTTCTTTATTTTCTAATCTGCTTGAGTGCCTTGTTTATTGAAGCTGCATCGCCACTTGGTCACTCATCATAGTGGTTTTCTGCTCCTTCTTTCTTTTTTGAACAGGGTGCGATTGTGTTGAAGTCCAGCCGTGTTTCAAAATGGTAGTAGTGCTAGATGAGGTGATCAAAACAATTGTAGCAACGCTGATTGGTTAAAGCCTTCTTCAAAAGTTTCTAAATTAACCAGAGGCCCATTAGGACACAATGACTAACACTTCCCAATGGAGTGTCACAAAATGAACTTTGGGCTAATTGGCTATGGCACGACACAATACTTTACGATACATTGCAATATGAATCAAATTGTGATACATTGCAATAATTTTAAAATTGAGCTGATAGCACAACGTTATGTGTACTACTGTACCTGGGTAGTCTAATATGCATTAGATCTTACTCATAACTCAGCAGACAAATGGAATCAAATCTATTTAATTAAACATTTCCATGTATTAGAGTAGTATTATGTGTCACTGAACATACTAAACTGAAATGCAGATGCCATAACATCATATAGGAATGATGTGCATATTAAGTATTCTTATTGTGTCACTATATCTGTGTGCTCTAATTTTATCTGCCATGCTCTCTCTGAAATATTGCTAAAAGTTCCATGATGGCAGAACACAACTAGCGCTATAGTGACATCTACAGGCACAGAGGGGAATTTAAGGACACTTTTAAAACATGACTTGATTAGTATTTGTATTTTTGAAGAAAAAAAATATTTAAATTTTTTTATATTATCTTTCATTTTGTATTTATTTTCCGAGCTGTGTCTTGTTTTGTATACAGTATAAACCCCAGTCTTGTGTTTTTGTAAAAAAAATTAAATAATATTATGGGACAAATATAGCAATACTCAGGTGTATATTAGATTTTTCCCACCTCTAGAAATAAGCCCACACACACCTAAACATGCAGTAGCACTATGTGCATGGACGAGTTAAAAAGAAGTGCATTCATTGAACCTGCTCATATTATTCGATGGGCGGTGAACTTGAACACATTCGTTTGCATTTGAGCTTTGTTCGGTTTTGCATGAGATTCTTCAGCGTCCTCTGGCGCTCCCTCTGTCTGCGGTCTGGGGTTAACCCCCTCATTGGCAACACTTTTCCTCCTCAGTAATGACAGACTACCTGGCTCCTTTAATAACCTGCAGCATCTGAAAATATTGCCGTTGTCACTAGTAGCAACTAGTGGCCACACACTGTCCCTGCATCTTACACCCTGGACTACCCTACCTTTGATACCTTTCACGTTTCACACAAGTTATCTTACAAAGATGGAGAAAAAAGAATGTTTATATTTGAACTAAATCCAAACGAAAGAAACCCTCACTTCAATGCCACAGGGCGCTCCCTCAGAAGCCCCTCCCCCCATTGGAGTTTTATTGGAGATGCATACAAGTAGCCTGACTGCTCTCAGATAAAACATTTTTGCTAGTGACCAAAATGTCTATACATTAGGCTCCTCTGTGTCGTCTTTGTGTGTGTCTGGCCCGTGTTTCTCTTTCTTTTTCTCTGAGTGTGGTGGATGGGAAATGCTGTCACGATCCAGCAAGCTGTGTGGATGATGCGGCCCCAGAATGGTGTTGTCATTGCTGCCTTGGTAAAGGATAGCGTGTTGATGGCGATGTTCCCTGCGCTGGGAAAGAGAACTGGGTGCAGAGCCAAATGGATGAATGTTGGTCATCCCCTGCTCG
>JAODTR010007116.1:0-10435 GCA_025399935.1 Amblyopsis rosae | reverse complement strand
TGTACTAATGCCCCTGGATTAACTGCAGAGGCCTTTAAACCAGTTTTCCCCAATGACGCATCCTACTGGCACAGCACTGGGGCTAGGCCAAAAGCATAAACTCCAGTGGGGACTTGCTCTGACGTCCTTTGCCGCATAGGCAAATTCAGCAAGAATTCAAATAAGAGAGGACCAACCCTTAAGCCAGCACCTGAACTCACACTGCAAAACAGGTATGATCCACTGACTCAGACAGAGCTGAGTATTTCAAGGTCCTGGACCTGATTAATGAACAACCTAAGGACAAGTTTTAACAGGGTGGCCTCTTAACCTTGGAGAGTTTGGAGAACAGTCTGCTAAATGGGCAAATCAACCAAAAAGTAACTGAGTCCTACCCTGAATTGCAAAGCCAGTCTCTGTCAGTACAGCTACCAGTGTTCCTGGCAAATTACACATTTGGCACTGTTCAGAGGCTGCACAAATCATCAGAGGTCTTCCTGGGGAGGTCAGGTCTCTCTTCACCTCAGTTGAAACTTTGAGCAGAGCAAAGTTTCAGCTCACTTCGACGTCTCAAAGTGTGGCTCACGTCCACAATGTCGCAAACAAGGCTGCAGTGTAGCCATCTGCCATGTCCACCAGGAGAGACTAGACCAGATAACCAACACACACACCTGTCAGCAATTCGCTGCACAGACAGACAGAAGAAGATAATTTCTTGGTATACACTGAGTAATCATAAGACTATTCACCTTATGTAGTTTATTCAAACTGTTACTTGTCTTCAAACAGGTTTAATAAGCTACTCCAACAATCAACGTTTTTCCTCCACATTTTGTCTGTAAATATGAAAGTAAGTCATAAATGTCTGATAATAACTTATGTTGATATATAACTGTTGAATATAAATGAATACAACTGACGGTTGAACTGTTAAATTTCATGGTAATCAATAATCAACCAATCATATTTATCTATTTCTAAGTGAAAGGTACTGTAGCCTAACCAAAGACAATAAATACAATTTGCTGTTGTAGTTTTGTTCAAACATTTATTTTCTTGATAATAAATAATGTACCATATTACTGATCTCTCGTAGTAGCCTACCATTGTTCAGTTAGACACAGTAGCCCATGGTTGTGTACCATAACGTGAGAGAAAAAAAGAAGAAAAAAGGCTTAAACATTACCGCTCCCTTCTCCTGTCGTTTGTAACAAAGTATACTTTGAGCATACGGGATGGTGCGCATAACTGTGCATGTGCTACAGTGTTACAATATCAGAAAGAAATTCACTAAATTAATCTAGAAAATCAGAGTAAGGCCCAGGGGGACAATATAGAGTACAACATCTAAATAGATATGCTCAGAGCTCGATGGTTTCATGTTATTAACTTGATTTATTGCCGTACCGCGTGTAGCTGGGCCAGCTAACATGCGCAGATGCCGCTTACTGAGTAACCTGACTGACTGCCTGACCAACCTTGTTAAAAGCGCATGAGCATCATATGCGCACCATTCTACAGAGTAGCTGGCAACTCCCGATGTTTGTTTGTGATTGGAGGGTTGGGATGATGAGTGTTAACATAAGTGGTGGTATTACTTTATTTTTTATATATTGTATTGTTTTTACTCATTTTGAATTGTTTTTAATGACGTATTGTGAAGCAATTTGTGTTACATGAATTTGTATGAAAAGTGCTATATAAATAAAGATTGATTGATTGATAAAATTACTCACACAGCTTGTAAGTCCTTTGTTCATAGGCACAGAACACTAACACTAAATGCAGTTTCAATCTATGGTTTGGAGCCTGTAAATCCAGAAACCTGAAAAATTCAGCCTCATGCTGAAATGTTACTGTCTTCTTCTATGGAGTTTCACACTATTGGTGCGTACCCCAGACCCGCTTCCCAGCCACCTCAATCTCAGTCAGAGAATAGAACCCCGAAAATATTGACAGAACGAGCCTACACACCAACATACCCCAGACCCCCAAGGACAGACACTGGGCAGGTGACTAAATGGACCAGCTCCCCCTGGCTAAACCCCCAGGCACTGCAGGCCAAGGCACACACCCACCCATAATCCAGCCCACCAACCATGCACCACCATGCCGCCACCATTAGCGGAACCCCGGAGACGACACCACAGAAGCATTAAATAACCCAATCCACGACACACCTCCCAGAACCTCCAATACTGAATTCTCGACCAGTAAACATAAAGAATGGAGAAATTGTTAAAATCTATTAAGCTTCAGTCCCTCAAAGCCGGCAAAAGCGGCCTACTCGGTCTTGTCTTGGTATCGGACCAAGAGGTCTCGGGATTGTACTTTGAGACCGGTCAACACCACAACTGCGGTAATATAGTTATTGCCGCCCGGTGCATGTCTAATAATAATTATTGTGATTAGAAGAAATCCTCCCTTATTAATATTTAGGGGAGATATGAGCGGACCCTCCCATCTTGGACTGATCCTTGAAATTCTGATATCTGATTGTCCCAAGAGCGTTTTAGCAATATCGAATAGAATGCAAGGTGGTGTACGAGATCTTTTTTTAATTTTAGTTTCTTATTCAAATAAATTAAGTGCAGGGCAGACAAATAGATACGTGTGGGGAAAAAAAAGAAAGACGAGCACTCCAAGCTTTGGTGTAAAATGTAAAAGACAGAACACACAAGCCTATGGTGCATCCCAAGCCAAGTGTGTACTCTGTTGGCTAGAGTTGGTAGGTTGCTAGCTAATAGGATTAGGTTGTTAACATTGGCGGTAAACTCTTTTTATTGGTGCCGAAGCACACCCAAATATCTTTTTTAAGCACTCATAAAAAACGAAATTTTGATTGTTTTCTGTCTGCCCTACGTTTTAGCCCTAATGTTAGATTTTGCGTTCCTGAATTTCTTTTGAAGCCATACAGAATGCCTGAGACACTTAATGCATTACAATATATTATATTATATTTTGAATTACATAAATAAAGACATTAACACCATAAGGATACAGAAAATACCACATTTTTGCATAAAAATTCACCAGAATGCAGGAAACAATGTATCTTGTTATACAGTGAAATGTGTAATTTATAATGCTTTGTACAGTATTTCATATTCCCCTAAAGGTCTGACAGATTCACCTCGGCTGTTTTTTTATGTACATACTGATTGTAGCCTAAATTTAAATTAAAAAGAAAACGTATGGCCAAAAGAAAGGGCCAGGTTATCTACAAAATTAAATAAACTACAGCATCATAGTTTATTACAGTGGATGGTGTGTAGGCTATTTGTATTTGCCAACAAGGTCTAATCTAGACAGTTCTAGGGCCAGTTGGCTTCAAAGTCCAGAGCCGTTTATCAGTCCCAGTCCGACCCTGCCACTCACCGACCTAATTTTGTTTGTGTCTGTGAAGTTGGTTATTAATAGGCCTACTTTCCTAATGCGTGTATTCAACTGTAGGCCTACCCATAAAGAAAATACTACGTAACGTCATGCCTCCGTCTAATCCAACAATGTTAGGCGATGAATTGCACACATGCATAATATAGGCTACTGCATGGTCAATGCAGTGTGTGCAAGAAGGCTATATATCTTGCAATATGGGACTCAAACTGGTCTGGTCTCGCTCTGCCTTGGTCTTGGTCTTGTCTCAATCTCGGAACACTCTGGTCTCGGTGATGACTTTGTCTCGGATTAGGCGTTCTCGACGTCGAGACCGCTTAATTGAGTGAATTCTGCCTCATTGGTTTGTTGCCCTGGTCTGGACCTCCTTGGTGCTCGCCTTCACCTCCAAAGTAAGGGGGGTAGAGCCGTCTGCCTGTGTGTTTTCGTTTGGACCCTGATATTAAATATTTGTGGTTTATGTAACCAAATTTAATTATATTTGATTTGGCGGACATCTCCCAAGCCCAGTAGTCTTCACGTCACGTGTCTCCCTCATTCACTTTTAGGCTGCGGACTGTGGAGAGGGAGAGAGGTGGAGTTAGCGCAACTGTTCAAATTTGAATTTAGTGAAGTTATTGGTTGCATTTTAAGCGTGATGTTTTACAGCCAGTCAATCACATTTATTAAGTTAACTAATAATGCACCACCTGCAATGTTCCCGCAGATGTGGTCTCGACTGGTCTTGAAATAAAATCCCAAGTCCTCTTTGTCTGAGACCGAGACAAGACCGAGTAAAAATGCGGTCGAGTCCGAGACGAGACCGATACCTCCAAAAAGTGGTCTCGAGACCGGTCTCGAGACCAAGACCGGTCTCGAGTACTACAACACTGTACAACACTGATATATACAGAAACAGACATACACACACATAACAAGTCTACACGCTTAAATCCCCATTCACCTACATTTAAATAATAAAAATAAACATATAATAACGTGAGTACATTTTTTTTTTATTATGTAAGTAGGTAGCTAGCCCACGCAGTTTCACCAGAAACTTACAAACACCTTCTAGTTTATTAACAATGCTTTAAATGAAAGTTATCTAATATTAATTAGTACACCCTCTGAGAATGTATTGATGGCAGGCACAGGGAGTGCTTGTTCCCTGTTCTCTAAACTATCAGACTCCGCACCCTCAAAGAATGTCCTATCCTGTACACGCAAATGCTTTAAAGTGGTGTGTCATGCCTGGCCTAAACAGCTATGCATCTAGAAATGGTAATGGCGCCTACTTCCATAGGGTGAAGGCCGTCCATTCTCAACATGTGCGGTTTCCCCCTGGACTAGTAGGCCCGCTAAAACCCATGTTGTCAGGGGTGCCCGTCACATCTAAATCTACATGATCCCTCTCTAGGTGACGGACACGTCACTAGCAGAGACAACCTCTCTATCAGCAAACCACACGAAGTGCAAGGAGACATACTAACAGAACTCCTCTCTGATCAGTGTTGCTTTTAGATTGTACTGGCTAATAACTAGCAGCTAGCGTCAAGCAACCAAATGATCTCCTCTCCGGTCGAAGTTTAGTGCCAGCTGGTTTGAGCAAAGGACAGATACTAAAGATACCAGGATGGTAGAAATAACAGATATAAGGGAATATACCAGAAATAATAGAGAAATTAACAAAGCAGGGTGAAAGGTAACAACTAACAACAAGACCAATTAAAATAGCCAATAAGGCAAATCCTTACTACAATTTATAAAAGTAAATAAGAATAAGATGATACAAGAGCGGGTAAAGCAGATAGAGGAATGTCTGTCCGGCGAGCAAATCAGTCCGACGGGAACCAGTCATATTTACTGTCATAAATATAAGCTAGGGGCTCTGAATTTGCGTGAGCAAATAAGAAGATCAGGAATTCATCCATTCCTGAGTAAGGTCTGACATTTCATCTAGTGCGAGCACCAGATACCTCACTCATTCTATGCTGCTCTCAGTCTGTCCCTTGTTTGGTTTGAAGGCAGTGAAACAGGGCTGCAACCCTCGCATGCTATAGGCACATCAACATATTGCTAACAAGATCGTAGAAATCTTGAAAAATCAACAATCCGGCTGTGGTTGGGGAAGGGTTGTTGTACATATTGTGCATATTTGTAATGATACCTTCTGATGGTAGGTTAAATGAAGATAATTGAACTATGTTAAGTATTCTATTTCTGGACTGACTTCTGAATAACAAAACATGCTGCTTTTCTACAAAGCTATTACTGCTGTTTGTCTTCCCGGCACAAAGATGTGGTTTCCGTGGGGGCTACATGGAGGTTCTCAACATGGACCCAGAGGTCACGGCCCAGCTGGTGAAGCTTCTGTCTGTCCGCCTGTGCCCTCCTGTCTCGGGCCAGGCTGCCATGGATGTGATTGTCAACCCTCCACAGCTGCATGAGCCCTCATATGCCCAGTTTAACAAGGTGTGATTGTGTGATATTCCATCTCAAGTAGCTAACTACCAAACAAACAAAAAGCTAAGCCATGTGGCACAGGTTATGGAAAAAAAAGGAATAGGACATAAAATGCTACAGACTTCAAAATGACATTTAATATGTCTGTTATCTTGACTGATGATGCAGGAGCTTCTCTCATGGTTGTGTATGCATCAATAATGTTATTCTAGGAGAAGAACAGTGTGCTGGGAACCCTGGCTGTGAAGGCAAGGCTGACTGAGCAGATGCTTAATGATGTTCCTGGCATCAAGTGCCAGCCAGTGCAAGGGGCCATGTACGCTTTCCCTCAGGTGTTCATCCCACCATGTGCAGTCCAGGAAGCCCAGGTCTGCCTCCATACACCACTTATTAGCTTTTAATAGCATTTCATTAGGATTCATTATCATTGTAGATCAGGTTCTAACATGCAACACTTACAGATGAAAGAAAGACAATAATAAAATACAATAAGAAGGTAAATGATAAATTTGCCGTTGTCACGTTCTTTCACAGTATGTTTTCTTTGTTAGTGTCTGTCAGTCCTGATTTCTGTTTGTATGGGCAGGCACTGGGCATGGCTCCTGACATGTTGTATTGTCTGAGGCTGTTGGAGGAGACGGGCATCTGTGTGGTGCCAGGAAGTGGCTTTGGTCAGAGGGACGGGACATATCACTTCAGGTTAGATCTCTGAGCACAGCTGCAGTAGTTTCTGCTTCCACTCACTAGTGATGTTTTGAACATGTGAGGAGCTGTAGTGGGGGATCGTGGGGGAAGAGTTCAGTCTATTGTCCCTCGAGGGGAAATTAGATTTACAGTTAAATGGTAAAAACAAAACAAATACAAACGTGGAGACATAGTATGTCATTCATTATTATAGCATTATTATATTATAGTCTTCAGCATCTATTGCACATAACTACTCAAACAAGAGAAATGTTGCATCATCAACATATAAGTTTTTCTAGGCAGTGAAACCAGTCATTGCAAAGAGGAGAGGAGCAGAGGAGAGGAATATACTCAGGTGGGGGAGGGCCTGCACTTTAACAGGTTCAAATGTTTTTCTAATGCTGCTTTCAAAAAACTAACTTAAAAGCGTTTAATAATAACTTTACCTTTGTACTAGAGATGCAGACCTGCCAACCTGTTCGCATTTTGCGTAGCAGTAGGGCTGTGCGATATGACCAAAATGTAATATCCCGATATAGATTTGATATCCCGATTATGATACATATCACAATATAGCACGTTCTGTATATTCAATTAATAGTTTCTTGTCATCCAATGACACCCCTTCCCCCCACCCCCCAGGCTTGTGCTTATATAGTACAGTGGATATAAAAAGTCTACACACCCCTGTTAAAATGCCAGGTTTTTGTGACATAAAAGAATGAGACAAAGATAAATCATGTAAGAACTGTTTCCACTTTTAATGTGACATATAATGTGAACAAATCAATTGAATAACAAACTGCTATCTTCGAGGGAAAAAATGAAACATAAAACCCTTACTGGTTTACCTGGTTGCATAAGTGTGCACATCCTTAATCTAATACTTTGTTGAAGCACCTTTTGATTTTGTTGCAAATGATTTGGCTCCAAAGCTGTCAGATTGCAAGTACATCGCCTGTGCACAGCCCTCTTCAGATCAACCCACAGATGTACAATCGGATTCAGGTCTGGGCTCTGACTGGGCCATTCTGGCTGGGCTGTTTGGCATTGTCAGAAAAGATTTGGCATTTTGAATGTGCGTAATACACGTACTCAGCTCTGCTGCTCATCCCACAAATGTATGTTCCATACAAATGTGGCACCATTTAAAAGTGAAATAATCAGGCTTTCCAATGGTATAAAATGTATTGCCAAGACGCTTTGTTACAACAAAGAAATAAACTACCAAAGACAAATTTCCTAACTTTTTGTGTTATGTTTATATATTATCACTTATCGTGTCTCCTTTAATGCCCACAGGATGACCATTCTGCCCAGCACAGAGAAACTCAAAGTTCTTCTGGATAAATTCACATGCTTCCATATGAAGTTCCTACAGGAATATTCACTGCAGGAAAACAACAGCCAGGAAGACTAATGCACCACAGAAAAATACATTACATCAAAATAAACTGTATATAGATGTGTGAATAGACAGTTAATTTGATTAATTTTTTTATAAATCTATGGTTTCCATATACTTGAAAATTAAATGGCGCCTTTCTATCAGCTAAAGTGGACAGATTTGCGATATGTTAGTCAGTTTAAACTGTTTTAACCTAAAGTTAAAATGGAATCACTTTGGAATACACATTTTAGAAACACTTTTCTGCTTGTTTTGCTTTGTATGTAGGAAGAACACATATCCAGTCCATCACCAAAAACCAGTTAAAACTGGTCTTTTGGCTGCATTATATTAATGGAGCATGGATCTATTTTCACAATAGATTTCCAAAGCTTTTTGTGGATGTGCAGAAATATTATAAACATTATTTTGATATAACATTAAAGGTATCTCATAATGGCACCTCTGCGCAGATCTTAAATGTAAAATATTTTGGTTATAAAGTGCATATGAACAGGTAAAGGACAATAAGATATCTTATCTCATAATGTATTTGTAAGTTCTATGTATTATTTTCATATTTAAAATACTTAATATTTCTTTCAAAGGGAGATCGATGTGTCAAAGTTTTTGAAAATAAGCAATGCACAACATTTGGTAATTTGATATGTTAGCACATTGTATAGAAATGGCTTTTAGCATTGTTTAGGGAAATTAGACCAACAAAAAAAAAGATTCTCTCTTCCTTGTGTCTGAAAATGTGTCTAAAGTGGAAGTGTGGACTTTACCTATATATATATAAATAAATAAAAGCCCCATATATAAAATAAGTAAATTATCTCTTTTACAATTATATTTATGACTCAACATTATTTCACCTGCAATGTGTCCTAGATGATCATTTTTCCTGTCCTGTTTTACCAGTTTAAATATCTTCAGAGCGGGAATACAACCCATAAAATGCCCTTTTGGCATTCAGACATACACATTCTGGCACAACACCTTGTATTTTTGTCTGATAACAAAAAAAACGAAGCATGCCTAGAAGCTTCTGTGACGGGATGCACTAATAACAAGGTAGGAAACCCAGAACTAACTTTTTATAGCTGTTGAAGTAAAGTATTTAGACTACAGTCATTGTAAATACAGGCAGAGACAGTACCCACAGGCATGGGAAAAAACATTCAAATGTATTTTAACATAAAATACCAAATACCCTAATTTGTAAGTGTATCAAAATAAACTACAATATTCAGCAGCCACTCAATATAATCAAAGACACATGTCCCTTCAATGCCATATGGTGCACTGTCAGAAGAAATCGCCCATCAACAAAACATTGCAAAGGCTAGGATATTGTTTGTGTTGATATTAATAGAGCCAGGGCTGTAGAAACACTGGATTATTTTGCTAGCTGCAGATGGAATGGGCAGCTAGCAAGCAGTGTGTAAATATTTACTAAATCTGACAAAATGGTATGATCTTAATAAATATAGTATTAACGGTGAGCTCAGCCAATGAAACAAAAAGGAAGAGGTCTTCAGGTATCTTTTTTGTTCTGTTGTACTTTGTATCTTGCTGACGGTACCTTCAAGTGGACAATGTTTGAGAGAGCACAACAGCTTTTCTTTTCTGACATGCAGTATGAAACCAGTTAAAGGTTTGTAAGTGATTGTAAGATAATACAAATGTTGTCAAATAAGCGAAAAATCTCCTCTCAGTCTGCCAATTGTCCGTTCTGTGCGTGCACTGACATCCGCCCGACTATATCTCTAAACTCATGAGATTATAGTCTGGAAACCATGATCACTTTAGAGTTCACACAGTGCTGGATGGCGGACTAATCAGCGACCAGTGGCTAAATGTAATGACTTTGAAGCTATGAATTGAAGTCATGCATTCGAAATGGTGGTAGAGCTAGAGGAAGCCATCCAAACAATTGTTTGTATTGCTGCTTGGTTAAAGGCTGTCCAATAGTTTCAAAATTAACTAGGCTGCGGCGACCCGAAACAATCCCTAATGGAGCGTGTCCAAACCCTTTTTACAAAGTGAATTTTGGGTCTGGTTACACCAGGCTACCACCAATCAGAGGCTGCACCAAGTAAACATCTCATAAAAAGTATTTTGCAGTATTTTTTAACTACAAAATACAAAACACTAAAGTATTTTGATACAAAATATGAAACCACTTTCAACAACCCTGTCAAATACAAATAAAAATAAAAAATTTATTTCAAATACATGTATCATAAATACTGCCCATCCATGAGTACGCAAACTAGGCCAACTGGAGGGAAACAGACGGCACGAGCAGTATGCTAAATTACGTTATTGTCCTTCACACGCCTTGCATGAATTGAAAGGCAGATTATCTCCCCAATTACCACACAGACGAAGATGCTCTAATTTGACATGGTGGTAGTCACATGAAGTCACATGACTTCACGTCACTGCTGTTACGAACACGGAAGTGCTTCTACGACTGAACTGCTTCTACGACTGAACTGCGCTGCAAACTGAGAGACTAACGGGGAAACGGAT
>JAODTR010007115.1:0-10436 GCA_025399935.1 Amblyopsis rosae | reverse complement strand
AGTGGTGGGCCCATAGGATGGAGATGGAGGCGCCACGTTGCTTTTTCGGGCTAGGCCCGACTGGGCTCCGTGGCAAAATTATTTTAGAATTCCTTTAGTTCCAGTGACAAGCTCGAGCAGACCTTTTCTCCCTAGGCCTACTAATAAATATAGGCATACTGTATACAGCCAGTAACACTTAAATGGGTCTTATTATGCTTTTGTATTCCCCCTCTTTTCTTGTGTTATATAGCGTGCTATACAGTATACTGTAATACTGCTGCATGAAACACCTCGTTCCAATTCCAGCTTTTCCTTTCCTTCCATCCGTTACACGGTGACGCAGTCATGCTAATACAATCCTTATTGGCTGCCTACCGCCAATCTATGCTCACCATAGCACAATGCACAGCAAGTTCAGCAACTAATGCAGGCCAGGAGAGTGTGTGTGGAACATGCGGCACTCTGCCTTGTGAGGGAAAATCTCTGTTGAGTGCTCTGCCAAAGGTAGAATAACTAAGAAGTCATTTTTACCACAGTTTAAAATTTTTTGCATGTTTTGCTGCTGAAGGATGGGGCAGTTAA
The DNA here is from genome assembly GCA_025399935.1 of Amblyopsis rosae. NCBI lineage: Eukaryota > Metazoa > Chordata > Actinopteri > Percopsiformes > Amblyopsidae > Amblyopsis > Amblyopsis rosae. The sequence goes on along the minus strand of JAODTR010007115.1, from coordinate 9,872 downwards.
ACATTTGTCTGGCGCAACGGGAGAGTCAAGTTCAACTTGCTCTACCTGAATTTCAAAATCAGACTCAAACAGGCCATTGTAATAACCGCAGTGGTTTACAGCTACTCAGGTGAGAAAGATAAGTCTTTGGCCTGCAAGACTGACAGAACTGCTGTGGCAATTGACCAATCAGAGCGTGTCAGACGGGGGTGAACAGAGATGTACAGTTTGAAAAATACAACACAAGAGAAAAAGTGTACATTGAAGCATATGAGTCTATTCTAGTAGATCCCCAAAAAATGTTATGATTAACATTGAAAATGAACATAATAGTCCCCTTTAAAACACAACTAGAAGGTTAAGATAAGGTTATCTGAATCAACACACATACCTGTCATCAGTGCAATCATATAGGCAACCAGTTTGTGGAAAGTTATATTTTCATCCAGCTGTTTCCTCACTGTTCGCCCACAACACTGAAGGAAGTGTGGATTAAATGTTTTAAAACGTTTAACACAAAGAAACGGTGACAATGCTGACATGCCTTTCCACATTAAGCACACCTACCACTAAAGAGCCTCTGATCAGAGACAGCAGGTTCCTGCACACTGGAAGCAGGATCAACATGCAGTTGAAGTTCAGAACAGCAGCAGGCGCCCTGGCCCAGGACAGTGCAGACTGGAAATACAATAATAATAATAATAATTATTATTATGTGACGTAGGCTATGATATACAGGTATCTGTAAATGCTCCTGTCAAAATGAGCTTTACTACATGCAGTTGACTACATTAACCTTTTGAAGTATCATTTATTCCAGTTAGTCCTACTTTATTCCAACAGTAGGCGATTTCAGTTCACTTACCCCTATAATATGACGCGTGTAGTAAAATCTATCCTCTACATTGTAGAGATGGTAAAACCAAACAAAGAGGAAAATATTGATGGCCATCCAGACCACCTGCAAACCCAGGCAGAAATATGTTTTTCATCAGAAGGCAATTATCTCATACGGTTCTGTATCCTTTGAAGATACAGGTATGGAGACATTAAATCTGCACGAAGACGCAAATTGGCAGTATGATCTCTTACCAGAATAAAGGCCGAAAGTCCATTGTTGATAATCCAGTTGCCCATAACGATGACTTGGGTACTCTGTCCAAGTTCAACACATGTAATCACATCTTTGGAAAACGTGCAGTTTTAATAGACACTCCAAACTCCTCCCATTACAAAGACACAAGGAAGACATGTAAAATTGAATGGGTGCATTGAAAGGGTGCGGATTGTTGACATTCCATTCTCACAGCAGACTGAGGAACAGGGAAGTGTTTTCTGGAATTTCCTGATTACGTAGTGAATTATATCGCTCATTGATTTGATTACGTTTAGGTAGGTCTGTTTCATAGCCTACAATTATTAAGGGTTGGGTTAAGACAGACTTGGAAATAGCCTAGATATAAAATTATGTAGAATTAGCAGCATCAAAAGAAATTGGTTAAATAAGAAAGGAATAAGTAACACATTAGATTATTATTTTATTGGGTTTCAAGTAGTCAAGGTAACATATCAATCATGTCAAGCCACAAAAACAACTAAATTTTTTAGTTATAATACAATACATGAACAGTTTTTAATTACATGTTAAAATAGACACTTATTTGAACATCCCTAAGATATTAAGATATGTCCTTTAACAGATTTATAATCCCATTTGACAGTTTTGTGCATTTGTGCCAAACAACAAACAACAAAGCAAACCACCTATAAACAAGGCAATCTAAAAGGTAGACAGTGGAACATAAAACAAGGCATTCATCACAATGCATAGCCGGAGCAGCTGGGCATGACCATAGTAAAGTTCCTCGTACTGGGGTTTCATAATGCAGGGCGCTGATGCAAGGATTACAATACTGCACAGTAAACGGGACGCCCCCGTCAGTTCGTTGGGTCTGAAATACACCTGGCATGCTTCCCACACACCTGCCTGGCCCTCTGCAGCCCTCTCAAGGCCACCTTTGTGCACCGCCGCATATCTTTGGCGTACTGGGGCCATAAAATAACACAATATCCTAAATTAAGACACAGTGAGTCACCTCCTTGACAGGAGCGGACTCCTTTACACACCAAGGACAACCCTCTCTGTGTATCCCCTCCTGAGACATCGCTTCATCGCATTGTCCTCCAGGTGGAAACCTCCATCTTGTCCCCATCTTGTCCCCCACCCCCAGACTTGCCCTCCAATGGATGCGTACATCCATCAGGCAGCATCCAAGATGTCATCGCCGATGGCCGTCTCCCGGTCGCCGAGGAGACCAGCGAGGTCGCGTGTCCGCGACTTGTCCAGCATCTCCAGGGGCCCCTCCCTGTCTCCCCCCAGCACCATGGTGGCGGCGGTGGAGTAGGAGCAGGAGTAGGGCGCCTCCCCCCTCTCCTCCCCCCCCTCCCCCCCTCGCGCTCCCCTGCTGCGGGAGCAGCAGACGCAGCGGAGGCAGTCGTGCACGTTGTGGCGAAACAGGCGTCGGCACGGGTGGCAGAACTGGTAGAAGAGCAGCATGAAGAACACGGCCAGGCCGTACAGCACCAGCAGCTGCACCACCAGCAGCGGCGCGCAGATGTACTCGTAGAAGTCCGACTTGTAGGCGTACCACAGCGCCATCAGCGCCGTGTTCTCCGCCAGACGCCCGCCGTAGTAGGCCGCCAGGCGGCCCCACGCCTGCCGCTTGTCGATGAGCTCGCGCTGGCCCAGGTCCAGCTGCACGGCCGACCAGCAGAAGACGTTGATGCACGCGTACAGCAGCGTGAACATGCACAGCACCACCACCGTGCCCAGCTTGGACAGGCTCTTCTCCACGCTGTCGGGCAGCGAGCCGCGCGCCGCCCACAGGGACGCCCACGGTAGCAGGAAGAACAGCAGCAGGCTGGCCAGGCACACGGGCGCCATCCAGTAGGTGAGCGCCGTGCTGAACAGCACCAGGCACGTGATGCGCGTGGCGATCTCTAGGCCGCGCCACGCGATCATGCACGCGTACGCCGCCGGGCGGATGCGCACCTTGTAGTCGTCGTAGCGGATCTGGATGGCCAGGACGCTGCACACCAGTGCTCCGTACGTGATGGAGACCAGCGTGATGACCATCAGAGCCACTGTGGGTGAGATGGAAGACGCTCGTTATGAAACCGTCGCACGTCAATAAACAAACACACCGCTTCACTTCACAATGGTAATAGCTCAGACTGAGGATTTCACTAGGCCTACAGATCTATAATGTATCAATCCAATGGGGGATAAATGTGTAGTTCTTTCACAACCATTAAGTAATACTGTACGCAGCTGTGCTTCAGACTAAACCCAGCGCTGTAGGAAACATTACTGCTAATTACCACATGACATAATTATCATTCAGCACAGTGAAGCGGCACTGCTAACAGGCACTACTTTCTGTTGACGAGCAAAACGTGGGAGGCTAAAGGGCATCCGCCTTACGCCGGGTGTAGAGCACGTATTTCTCCTGGATGGTGGCGTACAGCTGCAGCGTCAACTGCGGTGTGGAGCCCAGGAAGGCCTGGATGACGGCGGTGCGCTTGAAGGCGTTCCTGTGGGCGGCAAGCGTGCGCTCCGAGTGGCCCACTTCCCACTCCATGGGCGTCTTGCGCGACGCCGCCTTCTTCAGGCTGTACTTGCGGGAGAGCGTGACGTACGACTCCTCGGCCTGGCCCGCCTTGAAGTAGACCACCAGGGCTTCTATACACCTGGGGGGGTGGGGGAAGCATACTGTGAGAACTTGAAGTAGACCACCAGGGCTTCTATACACCTGGGGGGGTGGGGGGGGGGAAGCATACTGTGAGAACTTGAAGTAGACCACCAGGGCTTCTATAGACCTGGGGGGGGGGGGGATTCAAAGGCTTTCTGAAAGACGTGTCCTAATGAACAGAACCTTGCTAACTAAATTATGAGAAATTTAAGAGAATCGCTTTATCGGAAGAAAAGTCTAGTAAAGAGAGTCATAAAACCAAATATGGAGTCAACATCTGTATTGCTAGGCCTATACATTAATCTCCAGAGTGGTTTCTTTAGTTAATTGTTAATTTTACAAATAGATTTTAGAATGATTAGACTTTAATTACAAAGATAAACTACAGATAACATGACACCTTTTTGACTAGAAATGATTCCATTCTTCTCTGTATACTGGTATAAATGACGCACTCTATTTTATAACGTGCACTAGTCTTGGGTCTGTGATCACTCTCAGCAGAGCTAAGAGGAGACAACGAAATACAATTAACAACCATTAGGGAGAGCAAGCGAGGCTGCTGTGTCATGCAAGTATGGTTGCCTGGACCCAAATCGATTCTTTGCAGAACTGCTTTGGTTAACACAGTGGTTCACATTTATTTATTTATTTAGTTATACCTCATGACGACTGCATGACGATTGTTAGGCATTGTGTATCTCATACTTGGGCTCACAAGTAAACACTGGGATAGAATACTTTGCGTGGGGCCACCAGAGGGAAGTATAAACAAAGATATTTTTTTGTAAAGCATTAATGTCACTACAGGGTGTGGCTGAAGATAAATGCTCACACTTGTTCTGTAACGGAGGACAGTGGGGCTTTTAAAAACAGAATGTTACCGGGTGTATTTGTATTAATCACAATGGGACAAAGAAACAGGTACAGGCCTTAGACACACACACAAGGGCCTATTACATGGGGGGTGGGTGTGTGTGTGAAACTGAAAACATTTAGTTATTTTAAAGTCAAACAAGAAATAGGTACATTTATGAACTGCTCTTCACAATGTTGTGTATAGCTGTGCTACTAACTAAACTAACTAAATTCCTTTTTGTAAGTCGTCTTGTGCAGTAGCCCTAGTCAAGACAGCACCCTGACCTCACCCAGACCTGTAAGAATATCACACTGTAGTAGACTACAACTCAGCAAAGCGCTGGAATGTGGAATGGGATATTCCGAGAAAAGTAACCTTTACTCCAATGCTGCACAGAGATTTAGCAGACTAAGGCATCTCACGTCCATATGTTTACTCTACAGCTGAACTGTGCAGATTTAGAGTCTGCTGACCGCTTACACCAAACTCAGTAGCAGTCAGTCATTTTCAGCCACTGTTGTTTCAGCTGTTGCTTGCTGAGAAACTACCAGTGCTTTTTCACCTGCATTTGGTCTCACACACGAGAACAAGTGTGTTGTATGCAAGTTGGCCTATGCTGCTACAGTAGGAAGCTGGAGGTCATCTTGTCTGAGCTGTATTCCTATGAGCTATATTGGTCTAGTGTCAAGAGAGAGGGAAGTCGCAAAGAATTGACTGACAATCTTTCCCAGAACCTGGGACGTCACAATAGATTATGGATAGGGGGGCTGTCTCTCCTAGGGAGGTTTGGGGTGCGTAGTCACCAAGGGAAAAAAAAGTGTATGCAAAATGTATTTTGAAAATGTATTTTTAGATTACAACAGGTGTCAAATCTATAGTTTATTCTGGTTTAGTCTGGCTAAAAGTACATCTGTCTCATGGTGTCATGTTTAGACACTGATCCAACTTGACCTCTCTGAGAATTTGTGAGAAGATTCTCACAAAATAAAGAATTAGGCCTAAATCCAGTTTCCATCAATCCATAAATAAAAGACACAAAAATGGCTGTACTATGGTATGTAGCAAACATGTGCTTATGACGTCAAATTAAATAACAAGGTCAGAAAAAAAACATGGTGTCCTATCAATAACACAAAAACACAATTACTGTAATAGCAGAGTTACTGTTCCCTGACCAACTGAAACTAACAAGGCCAACATTACAGTGCCAACTTACTGTAAATTCAATACAAAACACTAAAATCACACTGATAACAAGAACTCTGTGGAAGGGGGCAGTGCTTAGTGCAAAGAGAGAGGTGCTTGATACAAGGTTTCATTTGTCTAGTAACTTTCTGAGAGCTGGGAAAAAAGATGTTAAAACATGTTCTGGTGTAAAGCATGCTATTGTTTTACACATTGCTGACCGTCTCATTGCACCTGCGCCTCGTCATTCCTGCCTAATTAGTGACACAACTGTATAATTATATCTAATAATGTCTAATGATAGATTTATTTGCGGGTGGGGGGGGCTAACTAATATTTTAGGAAGACTAAAGCACCCCTAAAATAGGCCTGCAACATCCCTGACCAGCACATTTGGCAGCACAAAGCTTAAGAGTGCTTCTGTGAGGGATTGGGACAGTGTACAGAAGTCAGAAGCCACTTAGAATTCTGTGGGTGAAAAAGCAGACTGCATTTCACTTAGGAGGGAAAGAGGACGCAGCTAATAGGAATGTCAGCCAACATAATCAATACTCTTGCTTTCCAGTGCAGCATACTATGACATTATGGAAATAAAATGCAGGCTACTGCACTATGGCGTATAGGCTACATTATGCTGACAGGGTTCCTCTCTGCTCGATCACAACACCTGCCAACATGCGCTACAGGGAACAAGCTTTGAAAACACATTGTCTGACATAAATGCAGTATTGACAACAAGGAACCGGATGCAGGAACTATTTCAACATTCCTTAAGCAAGACAGAGGTTCATATCCAGTTCATATGAGACATTACTCTTGGCACGTCGCCAATTTGGGGACATGTAAACCCGTTTTAGTGCAGCTGTTCTTAGAGCCACAAATAAGGACAAAACCTTGTTGTTTTCAGGCATGCATGCTCAGACTTGGCCACAGCCATGTTAGGCAGTCTAACCCGCCTTAGGACAGGATCATATACCCAGGAAGACAAGTCCTGACAAGATCCACCCAAGAGCAGGTCCTGTACAGTATACCTCCAGACACGTACACCTACTGTATGTGGATGACACAGTTAACAATTACATATTATTTTATTTGTTTTCCACATGATGCGTTGTATGGAGTCGTTACATGGGCTGTGTCTGAACAGAAGCACCCATTTATGACTTGCTTGGAGAAATGCAAAAATAGATGTTGCAGCCTAAGTACAATCAACAAGTCAATGACCTCATCCTCAAGATGGTTGAATAGGAAAAGCACAATGTAGCACAACATTTATGGTTCAGTTTAAACTACCTCTAGTATCATTAACAGGTATTTAAAACGGGGGGAAGACACAAACATTTTCAGCACGGTATTTCTATGCAGCCTAATGAGTAACACATACTAGCAGGATTTTTGCCTATTGTCATGATAAATGTCCTCATTGAGAACTAGGCCTACTTTAAGCAAAAGTGACGCCACACCAATGGCTTTGGTGTTGACCAACATTGGATGAAGTAACACGTCCACACATTGATATGCATTACAGGGTTCCGCCCTGACTGATTATGATCATAAGACACAACATTCTGGTTAGTTCTCACTAGCTATGCTATTAGCAACACCAAAGGCTCTCTTCTCCGTGGCCATAAGCAATGTTTGGCCAGAGGGAGTATGGTCTGGCAGGATCCTGTACTGCTCACAGTGCAGTCTAGATACGCATTGATTAATTAGCCCTGCTATTGAGCCACCAATCCCCTAACCTTTTCAATGACATTGTCGATCCTGGACAGTATCTGTTGGTTTGATTTCCACGAAATGCCCATTAGAATGGGAAAAGAGAAACATGATAGAGTAACATGATAAAGCCTAGTACGTGGTAGTAATGCACACAATGTTGCCAACCCTGAAAGAAAAATAATTTAAAATTCTAAATAAACTTTTGTACACATTGCCTGCTTAAGAATGATATAATGACTGAAGTTTCATTATCATATTACACCATATTCCAACAACTTTCCAAGCAACATTCAACATGACACAGCTGCAGAATTACTTGTAAAATGTGCGTAACTCAATATTGTCTATGACATAGGTTATATCTTCCATTCAGTGGGGAAAAATGACACCCACAGACTTCTGGTCACTCAACGTGTAATTATAGAACGATGGCTTATACTGCCCTTGGTCCAGTTACAGTGAAAATAAAAAACAGCTAGTGAGCAGTGCAACATTAAATATTACGCTTGAATTATATACTGTATAGTACACATAGTCAAGTGTATTTATACAGTGCATCCAGAAAGTATTCACAGCACTTTACTTTGTCCACATTTTGTTATGTTACAGTCTTATTCCAAAATGTATAAAAAACTTCTACACACAATACCCCAAAATAACAAAGTGAAAAAAAGTTGGACATTTTTGCAAATTTATAAAAAATAAATAAAAGAAAACTATGTACATAAGTATTCACAGCCTTTTCCATGACACTCAAAATGGAGCTCAGGAACATCCTGTTTTCACTGATCTTTCTACAACTTGATTTGAGTCCACCTGTAGCAAATTCAGTTGATTGGATATGATTTGGAAAAGGCACACACCTGTCTACATAAGGTTCCACAGTTGACAGTGCATGTCAGAGCACAAGCCAAGCCATGGAGTTGTCTGTAGACCTCCGAGACAGGATTGTATCGAGGCACAAATCTGGGGAAGGCTGAAAAAAGATTTCAGCAGCGTTGAAGGTCCCAATGAGCACAGTGGCCTTCATGGAAGAAGTTTGGAACCACCAGGACTCTTCCTAGAGCTGGCCACCCGGCCAAACTGAGCGATCGGGGGAGAAGGGCTTGTCAGGGAGGTGACCAAGAACCCTATGGCCACTCTGACAGAGCTCCAGCGTTGCTCCGTAGAGAGAGGAGAACCTTCCAGAAGGACAACCATTTCTGCAGCACTCCACCAATCAGACCTGTATGGTAGAGTGGCCAGACGGAAGCCACTCCTCAGTAAAAGGCACATGACAGCCCGCCTAGAGTTTGCCAAGCGGCACCTGAAGGACTCTCAGTCCATGAGAAAGAAATGTCTATGGTCTGATGAAACAAAGATTGAACTCTTTGGCCTGGAGGAAACCAGGCACCGCTCATCACCTGGTCAATACCATCTCTACAGTGAAGCATGGTGGAGGCAGCATCATGCTGTGGGGATGTTTTTTAGCAGCAGGAACTAGGAGACTAGTCAGGATCGAGGGAAAGATGAATGCAGCAATGTACAGAGACATCCTTGATCAAAACTTGCTCCAGAGCACTCTGGACCTCAGAATAGGGAGAAGGTTCATCCTCCAACAGGATAATGCCCCTAAGCACACAGCCAAGATAACAAAGGAGTGGGTTTGGGACAACTCTGAATGTCCTTGAGTGGCCCAGCCAGAGCCCAGACTTAAACCCGATTGAACATCTCTGGAGAGATCTGAAAATGGTTGTGCAGACGCTCCCCATCCAACCTGATGAGCTAATCCATTTAGGAAAAAAGGCTGTAACATAACAAAATGTAGAAAAACTGAAGCGCTGTGAATACTTTCTGGATGCACTGTATAACCTTTAATCAGATTACAGTCTCAAAGGACTGTACAGCCTATATTTCACATGGAAACAAAGAACACCCCCCAGGAAAGGAAAAACTACCATTAAAGATCCCACAGGAAAAAAGGGAAGAAACCTTGGGAAAGGACCAAAGAGGGAGGAATCCACCCCTCCAGGATGTTTAAGATGCAATAGATACAATATTTAGCAATACTACTTTTAATAATATATCACATGCAGTTAAGAACTAACGATTTGAAAGTTAGTTAATTATGATTGGTTTGTCAAATGCAGCATTGGCAGACACTGTTAAAAGACTAGCCTTTTACTATACTACATAGGGTTGGGTACCATTCACATTTGAATCGATACCAGTGCCGGTCCGGTACCTCAAATTCGGTACCGGTACCTAAACAGTACCTTTTTCGGTACTTTACTCTATGTAATAATATTAATTTTAATTAACAAAATGTTATGTTGCTTAGGGGAAAAAATTGCCTGACTGACTCTTTACAAACAACATGTTTTAGGAGTTCTGCTTTA
>JAODTR010007114.1:0-10436 GCA_025399935.1 Amblyopsis rosae | reverse complement strand
TATAGTTTCTGCTGCCCATGTAGTTTTGTGGCAGAATGGGAAACAATAATAATAATAATAATAATAATAATAATAATCCTTACAATTACAATAGGGATCCAGCAGCTTCGCTGCTTGGACCACTAATAATAATAATGATAATAATCCTTACAATTACAATAGGGATCCAGCAGCTTCGCTGCTTGGACCCCTAAATATTACTTGGCTTATATTGTAAGCCTCTCTGTTTTTGTGTAAAGCCTATGCTAGCTGGTGCAAACTAACATGTATCAGGCTGTAATGCTACTCTTTAACTGCCACGTGTGTGCTCAGGCATCATGCTGCCTTCGCTGACGTCGGGGATCTATTTCTTCGTCTTCTTGTTCCTGTGCACCTGGTGGTCTTTCTGCAAGACGGTGGACACGCTCATCTTTAGCTGCATGTGTGTTCTGATGGCCATATTCAGCGCGGGGCACCTAATCGTCCTCTACCTCTACCAGTTCCAGTTCTTCCAGGACTCCATCCCGCCAGACGACAGCTACATCAGGTCAGGCACACGAACTCCAAATCACTTTGAGTATTGCCAGGAATACAGTGAAAGTGGTGAAGCTAAATCGTGTTTTTATAACGCGCATTAGTTCCATGACTAATCCTCAGCATTTCTCCTTAGACTAATATATACGAATATGCACCCCGCTCAAGAACACCTTGTGTAAATATTTATTATGGTTCCAAACAAATGGCGAATGTAGCTGGACTATAAATCACACTGCAATTCTCAATCCATCTATTAAAGGGGCGGCTTATAAGCATTACCGTAAAACCAGTGTTGTTATATTATGCATGAGAGAGGAAGTAATTGGCTGTTTGTGGCTGTGTCGGTAAAGCGCAGTGGTTAGAGTTAAACCACATGGTTGGACATCTTGCCAGCAATCGTCAGTAAGAGTATTGCATCTTGTAGTACAGATTACCTTAAATTAATAGCACTACTAACTGCTAATTTAAATCTATTCCCAATCTACTAATTGCAGCTCTGCCTGGCACCTAAAAATACAAATATGATGTTTGAGCAGTCAAAATGTGCATTTGTTTGAGTTAGCTATTCCAAAATGTACCTGCCTGATAATGATAATAATAGCAGAATAACTAAGTATGCATTTTCCCTCTTGCAACCCTTGCTCTTGCCAATACTCTATTGTTCCTGCGACCTATTGATTGTATGGCCTCTCATTTGAAAGCTACGCTGTGGCGTGTCTGGACCAATGCTATTACGGCTATGTATAGCTGAGGTCGCCTCGGCTGAACGTGGTGTCCTCTCATTGGCCTGCTGGCTCACAAGGACGTAGCAGATAAGATGTGATTATGATGTTGTATTGACAACACGCTCATGCTGGAAAAATAGCAATATTTATATATAAATATGCTCACTGCTCACATACCATCCAAGACACTGGCTGTTCCTTGTGCCTTCATTCATAGCTCATAATATATGTCTTAACGTTTATGTGTTGCTGTGGGTGAAGAGGTATTTGAAGATGGATTTCCTCTTCCTGTGTCCATGTTGACTTTTAGCAGCAGAGCGCTGAGATGTTTCTGTCTCCCAGCGCTGTGCAAAACCCAATTTGTTGCTAATAGTCAGGACAGGTCGGTTAGCGTAGCGAAGGAAACATCCAGAGCAACTAATGCGTGTATATATTCCCTCCTGGACAATACAAGGGGCGGGCTCGGCGGCTGCCATAATTGTGGTTGTTGACAGTGTGCTGGCCTTGCGGGGCCGGTGCTGAGTGAAGCTGTTGAGTGGCAAGGGGCTCCTCTCCACGTCCTGCCTGCCTGCCTCACAATGGACCCTGCAGGTCACATGGCCCGTCGGGCCCTCCACAGCTGCAGGAAGAGGATCTATTCAGGATGGGGCTGAAGGGGAAGGGGCATCAACGCTTCCACGCGACGGAAAGCGGCTCACACTGGCTGCAGTGGCCTGCCCAACCCCCATGCTTGTCACGTTGTCAGTGATGTACATCCGTGCATTTCCTGTGGAGGAGTGACCCTCTTTGTTCCAATGGGGAAAGGGACGAGGTCACTTGACATCCGTTGTGGGTCTTATTCAGGGACTTTAAAGCTGCTCCACCACTTCCAAGTCGTACCAGGAGGAACAAAGACATTAGCTTATCAGCAAGCACTAAGTCTTTTCCAGCACAGTCAGCAGCAATTTATCTTTAGAGCTCCGGTAGAAGTGGATAGTTAGCACACTGGGTTTGGCGCAAGGTGACGTGAACTCACAGGCACACTGGGTTTGGCGCAAGGTGACGTGAACTCACAGGACAATGCAGTAATAAGACAAGATGGGTTAAGCGTACTGTAGGTTCCACAGTGACAGTATACTGTGTGAATTGTTCCCAATGTGGCCACACTCACTGATCCAATGCTCCCATCGGTTTAATAAAAACACTGGGAGGTGTAAATATTCTGAAAGTGTGTTGATTGGCCACCCAGTGTAGCAAGCATGACTCTGCAGTTCCCACTCACTCATTGTAAGGTTTCCTTTATGTTGTGTAAAGTTTACAAATCTCATCTGTATACATTTCTGTAATAAAGCATTAATTTTAATGATGGACGCCTTGATGGCAAATAATACCACACATTTCTCACAATGAGATATCATAGTGTGAAGCAGTTAATTATATTACAATGAAAATGCCACTTGTCTAACTAATAATTACAGTTACCTTACCAAACTAAAATGTCACTTCCTCTTGTGAGAGTGTTTTAGATGACATTATTTAGATATGAGAATGCATATCTTTTTTATTTAGCTGTATCTGGTTTAGTCTGTTATGTCTCCTCACCAACCTCACCAATTCAGCGTTCAAATGTAGGATTACCTCTCTCGCTCTTCTCTTTTACCAGATTATTTGGCATCTCCTCCATTGTCCAGAGCAACTGCTCTTACACGTGGAAGCTAATCGTTAGCCCAGACCTTCGCTGGTACCACTTTGTCAACCCCATCATGCTCTTGTTGCTCTACTACACCCTGGCCACACTCATACGCCTCTGGCTCCAGGAGCCCAACGACAAGCCTGAGGTGAGAGGGTCAGCAGCTCGGTTTTGTGATACAACTATGTGTGTAACGTGTGTGTTTAATACTGTGTGTGATGGCTATCCTCACAGTGAGATTATTGAGGTGGTGTCGTTGTATCAGATCTGGTGCTGTTAACAAAGGTGCCATGCTGTGAAATAACAGGAGAAGTCATTGACCAAGATCTTGTGACGATGAACTTTCAAGCATAGTTTTGGCATTTGGAGAGACCACCATGAAATTCGATCTACAGTAGCCATTATTGTAGACGGGGATGTACAATGAAACAGTATGAACTTAGAAGACCCATACTGCTGTACGGTACAGTACATAGGAGCCTATCTTCATCTAGAGTGGACCTTGAGGCTTAGCTCTTCTCTCCTGTAATGGAGTTATAGATCAGTGTTTTTATAGAGGGGTCAATATTTCCCCTTATTGTACTGTATGCAATATTGATTTTGCTGCAGGGGCGTGTGTGTGTATGTGTGTGTATGCATGCTTGTTGTGTTGTGATGTTATACTCCACACTCTAGAAGGCCCTAACTATAAAACATCTTCACAATGTAAACCTGCAGCGGTTTGATCAATAGTGAAGTTAACCCATAATATTAGGTGGAGGGTGAAGCGTGACCAAGCATACAGCCACCCAGCCACTTTTTGCGTTAGATTATGTTTTGTCCAATATTAATTAGTTAATGTATGTATTTATTGATAAATCATGATTAAACATTCATTAACATGTTTTAATGCATAACACAATCAGGTAATAATAAATTTTTTAACTATTTATAATTTATGACAAAAAATGTACTGCAGTTAAAATAACGACTTTAAGAATGAAAAGTACAAAATACATGTATTATCTGTTAACTTTGTGATAGCTGAGATATCCAGTTTCAAATCCAGTTTTAACAGCATGTTTATATCAACTTTAAATGGAGCAATGAGAATGCAAAACTAGCAGTGATACTGTGCAGTGATGACAAAATGGCACTTTTCTAAATAATATATACTATATCATACTGTATATGCTAGTGTGGGTGAAATGACAGAAGGTTTGCTGCTGTAGGCGCTACATTGCAAATCCAGGCATTTAAAGGCAGTTAGTGATTCTTGACAACGCTTGCTAAGGTTGTGCTCAAATAAAAAGAAACTTCCTCAGAAGCTTCGCCCGACACATTGTGAAGCCAAGGGCATTGTTGAGAGCTGTGTTTGCCACTTTGTTTATGTTCCTGTTTTACGGAGCCAGTGCTGTGTGCAAGTAACAGACTATTTATTTAGCATGCACATTAAGCTAGCAGAATGCGAGGAGATATTGGATGAATTTGACATAATGTTATTAGCTTACAATATCTGACTAACGTTAAATATCATTGGTGGTCCTCACAACACTACAACTTACTGTACACTGAAGGGCAAGTATTCTTAATATGAGTACTATTCTTACACTGTATCACTGATACACTGATACACTGTATCTTTGTTGTTTCAGGACGAACGGGCTGAGCTGGAAGAGAAGGACGGGGTCCTTGGAAACGGAACGAATGGCTCGGCAGAGCAGCGTAGGCAGCTCTGGTGGAAGGCACGCCAACACACAGATGAGAGAAATGTACGCCGCCTAGATAGACATGCACAGTTCATGTCTCAGCAGTAGAGCATTGATTATTGGACAATACATAAGATCAGCAATGTCACGCTATTGCAGAAGCACTGTTTTGGAAAAAGTGCATCTGCAAACATATCTGCCATGCATTATTTCCCCATCAATAATAACATTCACAACATTTGAAACCTACTGTAAAAGTAGCCTACTGAACTTAAGACCTAGATGTTTGGAAATCTGGATGATACTGGTTGATACTCATCAATCGATCACCACCTAATTGACCATGAGAGGATTGTGCTGCTACTGTATGTGGTTAGGGTGACGTCATGGTTTGCAATATTCTGACATGTTTGGAATGTGAACTATTATCACTGATTATGGGAATTGGATATTCACCATCCTGTACTGTAGCGCACGTGCACACACACATGCACACACACACACACACACGCACACACAGTATAACATGGTCCCTGGCCTGTCACCTGCTTATCAGGGACTGTAAAGAACAGGGAGTCATTGGACTCCAATGCTAACTACTAGCAACAGCACATACTGTACTGTAAATAACACACATTGTCTTCTGTGTTGTTTTCTCCCACAAGCTGCTCTGCACCCAGGAAGGCTTCAGTAATACTGAGGTGGGAGCCGCTCTGGATTTGTGTGAACTATGCTGTGTGAACTCTGTTAATAATATCAATAATAATATAACCGTTAATATCGCCTCACCCCTCTGCATAGCAATGTTGTGCTACAAATATGTGTTTTGGGCAGTTAAAACAGAGAAATGAGCAGAAATAATTTGGAAAAAATATTTCTTAAAAATTGTCTTTATGATACAGCACTGTGGCTACAAGGTAGTTAGACTTGTATGCTGGCACACAATGTACGCTGGTGTGATGGAGATCATCTGTCCCCCTCGGGGAATTGAACCCCGATCTCCCATGCAAAGAGCGGCTGCTCTACAAAGCAGGCTAAAAACCCATGGGTACTAGCCTGCGTCACCAGAGCGTCCTATGAGGTGTCGGAGAGTGAGGATTAACTACTGCACAGCTACCTGCTGGCCATCGTTACACTGGCTTACAATTATGTTGTAACAATTGACATGCTGTTTTCCAGTAAGAATACACAGGGCACAGGTTTATTCATTGCATGATAAGGAGCTCTCTTTGAACTGTGCTAGCAGTCTAGCTGAGGTGATGTAAAACTGCTGCGCCTCCTCGGCTAATCCAACTCATGGCGGCCATGATGGCCAGACTGGAATGCCAATACGATATATCTGCAGAAAACTAATATCGGCAGATATGAATGATATATCGGTCTGGTATTAGCATAAATATGCTTCCAAATGTCTGCATGGCGATGTTATTCACTAGTAATAATAATAAAAAGTATTTATTGTCGTTCACTGTGTGATTATAATGTATTACAGCCTATGGCGACCCCAAATGGAACCTCTTTTGAGTTCACCACCACTGAGAATGGGCCGGTCAATCGGGACCTTTACTCCACCCCCCAGTATAAAATGGATCAGTCCGGTGATATCACAGGTGTGTGTGCTCTTCTATTGGCTGACGCCTAGCTAATACCCAGGCTAACGCTAACCCCAGGATAATACAATAGAACACTATCCATCTCGGTAGATACATATAGAAATAAAACAGTGTGTGTAGCCAAGTGTATATGAGGTTCCTGTGACAAGCAACCGGCGTGTAATGATTCCTTCTCAGACAAGCGGGATGACTGCGTGTATGAAGTGTGTCTGCCTGCGGAGGAGGTGATGACGGAGGGAGCAGAGGAGCAGCAGGAGGGCCTAGAGGCAGAGGAGGAGAAGACCTGGGCTCCCGCCGCCGTGGTCAAGGTCTTCCGCTTCATCATGAAGCAGAGCTACATCTGCGCTCTCATCGCCATGATGGTGAGTCCACGGGCAGGCGTGGGCTGCTGTCACCCGGACGGCTGGAGACACAGCATTGTGAAGGAAGGGTGAATGTGTCAGTGGCCGTCCACCGGTGTTCAATGGCCATAGGCTAAACATGCGTTTGCACTGGACAACAGAAGCACTGTTTTGGAAAAAGTGCATCTGCAAACATATCTGCCATGCATTATTTCCCCATCAATAATAACATTCACAACATTTGAAACTTTAAAAAACTGTAAAAGTAGCCTACTGAACTTAACACCTAGATGTTTGGAAATCTGGATGATACTGGTTGATACTCATCAACCGATCACCACATAATTGACCATGAGAGGATTGTGCTGCTACTGTATGTGGTTAGGGTGATGTCATGGTTTGCAATATTCTGACATGTTTGGAATGTGAACTATTATCACTGATTATGGGAATTCTGTCTTGGATTAAACATCCTGTTACACAACAGGATGTTTTCCTGTTGTTGTAATGTGGAGAAGAACTGCTGGTTTACCACAGGTGCAGTGGAGTCACTTGACGCAAACTCAAGTCTGTTCCCAAGTCACAATGCATAACTGGAATTACAGTATGAAGAGGATTCTAGTTCTAACTAGACCTGACCTGACTTAGTACTCTACATTTAGTCTGACTATTAGTGCTACTACCTTGCCACTAAAGAACGTAAATTTGAATCCTGAATCATTGGGACCTTCAGGACCAGAGCAAACGATGACACTGGGGTTAACAACGCTGTGGGCAGCGCTGTGCCACTTGCACTACACTGCGAAATTCGAAGGCAAACGTTCATTTGAATCTGTAGCTCTAAACAGTTTCAACACACTTGACTAGACACGGGTGCTACCGTAGAGCACATGAGCACATGTTGCACGTGACGATGTGCTGCTAGCAGTGAATCTGCATTGACCCTCCCCCCCCCCCCCTCCACCCCATCCCCTCAGGCTTGGAGCATCACCTATGTCAGCTGGCTGACGTTTGTCTTCCTGATATGGTCGTGCATCCTGTGGATGGTGCGAGACAGGCGGCGCTACGCCATGTTGAGCTCTCCCTTCATGGTTCTGTACGGCAACATGGTGCTGAGCCTGCAGTACATCTGGAGCTTTGAGACCCTCCACCCTGTGTCGGGCTTCTTCATCAAGGTCAAGGATTACGTCCCCTTCAGCGAGCTGGGAACCAAGGTGGGCCAAGGCACTGACGCTTAATGGAGCGGAGAGTCTGAGTTCTCGGACAGATACAACATTGTTACCACGGCAATGCGGTTGAGTGTACAGAGCAGGAATTTAATGATTAATCAAACACACTATTTGACCGAAGGATCGGCAAAACATTTTTTTACCGCACCAACTTTTCCCCAGGGGAAAAGAAAACATGCAGTATTGCACTGTCCCATTTTACAACGTATCATGGAATTTATTGTGCAGAATGAATAAATCAAACACAGTTTATGTTAACATTCTGAAAGCTATATTCTGAAAACTAAGTGACCATAAAAAGTATTCTTCCGCTAACAACTGACTCATCAACCAATCACCACCTAATTGACCATGAGGGGGTTGTGCTACTAAGTGGTCACAGGGAGACCTCAAGGTTTTGCAGTGTTTTGACATGTTTTGAAAGCTTTCAGAGCCTTAAGCTCCTGTTGGCAGCTACTAAACCTGACCTAATCGTGTCTGGAAGCACAGTGTAAATGCCACTAGGTCTCCACAGGCATGGTTTTCATAACAACCACTGACGAATCTATTACAAATGGCTCTAATTCTTTTTGTGGCATTAGAGAGGAGCATGTTTTAGGAAACACTGGATGTATTCATCCCCAACATCCTCAGGAGCTGTGTGTGTTACTGTGCAGAAAGCCTGGATCACGCAGGATTTTCTTAAAAATCCAGTTTGTTTTAGCAGTGGTTTGTTTTAGCAACACATGGTTTGGTACCTTGAACATTTGAGAACTGTAACAGTTTTATAACACTGAAGAATAATAGTTTATTAACTTAAAATGAATTCCACATGACAATATATAATATATAAACATACTGTAACTGTTAATGTGATTAAGGACTCTTCTTTGTCCATCTAAACACTATTGACACATGTATGGTCACTTATGTATAAGCATAGTTTATATGATGATGATTTGAAACCCCTTAGCATCTGGTCCTCAGAGAAGTAGTCAGTAGGCTGCTGTCTGTCTGTTGTGTCTGTCTCGTGTGTGTGTGTGTGTGCGCGCGCGTGTGTGTGTGTGTGTGTACTGTCTAGATTCTGTGTCTGCTGAGCTTCTGGCTGCTGCTGAGACAAACCTTGACCGAGAGACAAGACAAGATGAGGCAGCTAGAGAGCGGAGCTCTGCTCTCTGACGTTCATGTGGATGAGCCCACGAAGAAGGGTTAGTCAATACCCAGTCAGAGGACAGTGGAAATACTGTAGTTAACACTGGGAAGAGGTGGGTAGGTAGGTTGGGAAGCCATCTACTATAAATCAAATGATGAAATGTAAATGGAGCTGCCTCTACATTTCACACTGCTGTTCTTACTCGGGTATAAGCAGTGAAAGGGTTTGTTTCGTGTTGTAAAACATAAGAGAGTATGGTTACTTAGCTACACTGAACAGTAGTTGAGACCTGTGTTTGCAAGGCAGAGGGAAATACACAGACACATATGATTGCATAATTAATTGATCCAATAATGCGTCTCTCCATATGTCAACAATGACTTACTGTAAAAATGTCTCTGTTCCTAATACGGTGTAGTGCATACACACATTCTACCACTATTAGTGGGAATACTGGCATTGAGACACATTTGGAACGATAGCGGAGTGTCCAACAGAACAATAGTGGGCTGTGAGCACACATGTCAACATGACCACCATGGCCTTGAGTCCATAACGCTGTGTTGGCTTCCCGGCCCGCAGAGGAAGAGGAGGGCCATGAAGGCGCGGAGCAGGACGTCATGCAGCTCCTCGGCACCACCATCATGGCCATGCTTGTCAAGTATTGGATCTACATCTGTGGGGGAATGTTCTTCTTCGTCAGCTTCGAGGGACACATCGTCATGTACAAGATCATCTACATGATGATGTTTCTGTTTTGTGTGGCCCTATACCAGGTACACACACACACACACACACACACATACTGTACGCACACGCAAAAGACAAATGTGTGTGTACACGTTCCAAACTGTGCTACATTCTGAGCAGTGTATGTTCCTGGCACAGTGTGGAAGAGTAGAGTCCTGTCCAGCTTCCAGGTTCAGTTTCCCAAGGAGAAAACAGACATTTTTACAGTGTAATAAAGTTTGTGTAGCACAGACTAATAACTAACAATACTTGCTGGACTGTTTTATAGCCGCTTCTGTAAAACCACCCAACCCTAACTCCAAATGTCCTCACTGGACTATAATATAACATACATCATTGATGCTAATTCATATTAGGGAGAAATGGTTTCACCCAGTGTCCGACACAATCTAAGCCACTGGTTAGTTTAAATGGCATATGCATTAGATATGGTTTATCGTTATATCATTGTCATGCACAGAATGCAGGACAAATGAATAAATACAGTAGATGCATGGCCAGCTACTGGGATGTCTGTGTTATTTTCAAACAGCAGGAGAAAGGTATTGTGGGGGAATCAGGATAAAGTGTTGTGTTAAAGATGTGGTATGGATACAAATATTTACATTATTATTACAACAATACTAATACTGTGTAACATCTACGTCGTCTCGCCGGTGTGGGACGACCGCGGAAGGACTGTCCGCAGCCCCAGCTCCTCACACCCACACGTGCAATCGGATCGATTGCCTTCAGCCGTGTGGGTGTGAGGGCATATATGCTGGGGACTACCA
>JAODTR010007113.1:20000-31229 GCA_025399935.1 Amblyopsis rosae | reverse complement strand
AGACAACACAGCCCTCAGGTTCATGGGGGCACCCAAACCTCTCCACCACGATAAGGTGATGGTTCCCGGAGAGGGAATTAGTAAAACCTCAGACTTTAACCGAACATGGCCATCTGCGGAAATGTCAATGAGAAATCTTTCCTCATCGTCAGCCAAAGCCAATCGGTGGCGTCAGAAGTGGCTGTTTTTGTTCTGCTGACAATCCTAGATAGATGATCCATAAGAACCCCCAGCAGTGGTGCCAGTGAGACTCATATCAGCATGCCATCTCCATGTCTGCACCCTGGCCACAAGAATAACCCATTGTGCCTCTGTGTATGCAAACACAATGACACTGTGTGACACAGCCAGGTCACAGGCCAGTCAGTCTTGGGTCAGAGGCCTTGATTTGGGAGCTGTCGGATGCTGGTTTGATTCCCCAGACTCCTGAATGTCGTGCACGCCCTTTGGCAAGGCTTTAAAACGGGGTGTGGCTTTTGGAGAGGAGCCAAAGGTTGAAGAGTGTGTCTGTACTGCACAGCTCCCAGTGTAAGCAGAATAAGACTGGATGTGCTGTCAGTGGTTAACAATAGGAGACTGGTTGTAGATAACACTGGCATAACACACTGCATGTTGACATAACATTGCATAGCATGTCTATAACTTAATAAGAATAATAAATAATGTATTAATAAATAAAAACATTTTAATAATCTTTCCACCCCAACAATTTTTTATTTTACTGAAACTACTCTTACTGCATGTTGCACAGCCACATGTATATACTTGTATATAAGTATGTATATAAGTTATTTACCGTAGCATTGTAATCCTATCTGTAGCCTTACTGTAAATGTCAAGCTCTTCTTTACAATTTCAAGAAATTAGGACTCCAGTATTGAAAAATTTGGATACTTCAGCAGTGTGTATACATGTGCCCAAATTACACAGATCACTTGCTAAGACCCAGCCAATGTGTCATTTGCACAGGAAATCAAATGCCGGCAGGAGGATATTGTGTATTGTCAAGTTCCCTTAAAGAGGCTGTTTAAAGAGAGACTTGTTTCCCACGGTCAAATACGATTCTAGACTTAGATTAAATTACCAAACTCTATTTCTATATGCGCATGTGATTTTATTTTTGTCCATTGTATGTAGAACAAATATGGGAATAAAAGTTTAGGTGAATTCATTTGCAATTCACAATGGATACTTTTAACTAAGCAACATTACTAGTAAAAAACTGTTGATTCCCATACAGTTAAATTAAGGCTATTTTATTGCTTGCTGTTTGGTTGCAGGTTTTATGGGCACTCACTGGCATCTTTTTTGCTGGTTTGAACCCATAAATGTTTACAGCTTTGTAGGAAATTCTTTGAGTATACTACGCCAATAATCACACCACGTTGAAAAAGAAACACATTTAAACAAGTTGTGTCACATTGTGAAATTATATTTTGACAGGTTTGTTTTCATAATCTGCCTAAGAATTCCATTGGACTGTTTCTTTTTGTGTGTCTGGAAAAGAATACAAATAACCATCTCAGAACTCATGAGGCCAACCAAGCCCTAATTTTCCCTGCATGCTCAGTGCACCTTGCATTAATACCAGCAAACCCCCTACAGCTCAGAAGAGCCTTTCATCTCCCGAAGCCTCTCTATTTGAAGGAATACAGCAGCTCTTCTGTCTCTCCCCACCTGAGTTGGGTTTCATTTCCAACATATTTGTGGGCAGGAATGCACAGGAGGGAAAGTGCTCTCTGTGGTAACCTGTGGCTGACCACAAGTTGAAGCACATGGTCTATGATGAGGAATTGTTTTTGGGGGGCGCTATGGGTCGAAAAAGCAATCTAGCCTGCCAGCCCACTTAGCTGGTTTAATTTATATCAATAGATGCCAAAAGTGTGTGGAAAGCCAAGCTGACTGACGAATTGCACTTGAGGTCTGAGAGGCGTAGTAAGCTAAGCCTAAATAACAGAATAACTTGAAGTCTATAGAATCCATTAGTATTGTTGACATGTTTTGTTTACAATATAAAATGTAATTCAGGAAAATTACACATTTTAACTTACAGCACGTTGTAAATATATCCAACAACGCTTACATTCAATTTCATTACCCAACAAAATTAGACACTTAGACACTACAGACCGGTATATACAGTAGTTAAACATTCTTTAGGCATTTGAAGAGTGGGTTTAGATTGTTAAACAGGTTGAAAGTTCAGTTTTCAGTACTCTGTTGGACATAACGTAGGCTACACTGGTTGTTTTGGACAAACAAATGGCATTAGTACACTGTTCTTTGCTCATCCTTTTTTTTTTTTTTGTGGAGTGGAGATCAAACACTGTGGCAGAAGATGCTTTGAAGCAGGGTTTTTCTGTTGCCCTAAAATAGATGCTATGGGCTGCAAGGTCAGGCTACTAACTTGTGAGTGTGTGTGTGTGTGTTTGTCTGTTTTCCTGGAATTTGGGCAGGGGGGTCTCATTCATCTTTGTTTACTTTCATTAGTTTAACCTAAAGGCTAATCGTCAGTATTTCTTATTTGATCTTATATTACACTTTAGCGCCTTTTGCAAAGCGGCGTAATAGACAGACACACATTAATATCGATTCATAATGTTCACACTTGGTTAAAAGTTGAAAGGCGTATTTAGGACAGCGAAACATAATGAATATCTGTTTAACAGAAAGTGGGACCCATTTCGATAGAGATTACTGTCCGAGGCCTGGACGGACCCTGTTGCCGGTGGAAACAAAGTTCCTGTGTTTGGCTGTGAGAGATTAGAACAACCATGGTGTCCCCTTGACTAATGGTGTTAATGGTGAAGCTTCTTAGGCTAGTAAATAAAGGAGATATTGGGATAATTTGAATGTATGAGACATTACTTATTCTCAGGATGGCCATGTTGTCAAATGCAGGGGTCAGACCCAGATGAGTGGTTTTCCTTTGGCTGGTAATATTAAAGCACTGAGTAAACATAAAGAGATTGAGTTTAGTCTGAAAGTCGGGTTAGCGATAGGGCGCAATGAGGCGACATGCTTTATTTGCCATGTAAATAAAATAGAAGAGTTCATACAAGTGGGTTGTTTCTGCTTCGGTTCCCACTGCAAACCTCCCTACAGTATGCTAAATGTTTTCATGGTACCAGAGCACATCTATAAACAAATAAAAAAGGTTATTGTCATTCTTGTGATAAACATATTCAATCAATATGTGCAAAATGTAAATAGTATTTAATGTTAATTATAACCTGTAACTGATGTTGAAAGAATAAACCTGGTTAAAGGTTTATTACTTTTTCTTGATTGCTTAGACACAATTCCTGGAACAATTAACTATCTTCACAAACAAATGTTACCAACTCGCACACAACAGTCCAAACCTTTAACCTCTGTTTCTGATTTTAACTTTGCCCACAGACAACACACACAAGTGGTCACTAACACAGACTACACGACACTGAAGGGATTAATTCAAAACACTGCTACAAAAATGTTAGAATTGTGCCTAAAGCAATCGAGAAATCTTTAAAACTGGAATCTGCAGTGGAATGGGTGATGTTTTATTTAGGAATGTTTGCTTCTGACCTACCTTACATTACTATAGTTTTTCTATATTACATTTAAGATGCTTACCTTCTCAATGTATTTTCTGACAAAAAAAATGTATATATTGGGCTCAGCAGACTTTATTTTATTTCAGTGTGGTTTTATTTCCCATTTCCTGTGATAAGCCTTAAATTCTGTAAGCAAATTCATCCCCAGACAGCCTTATGGTCATATATTGTTTTTATTAAACAGGCGTATATATTCCAGACCTGGGTGTTGATCTGCCTGGGTGTTATGCCGGTGGCTAAAAGTCCTGAAGGCATTAGCAGACTAATAATGCAGGATAATATGCTGAATCAACCATTTAGAATTAGGTACCAATATAGACTGCATTGTATTTTAGTAAATTGATTGTGTGATCTCAATAATATAAAGGGAGCCAATTGGTGTAAATGGGGTAGTTTTCAGAACACAAACCACATAGTCAGTAATTATAAGATAATACATTTTTTGACAAAATTTGCACATTTTTCCTCAAGGTTTGCTAGCTGCTTGTTCTGTGTGTACGCTGAAAATATAATCTGGTGTTTCTACACAGCTCTGGCTCTGTAAAAGGTAACACAAACAAAGTGGCATAGACTACACCACACAATATCATCAGCCTTGTCAATGTATGTGCAATGTGGGAGGCGGAGCTCCTGAGGAAGCACCCTATGGCATTGAAGGGAGAGGTGTTTTTGTTTTGATACAGTTCAAATATCAACAATCTTTTCCCAGAATCCCTGACTTCACCTTTAATTTGATCCTTTCCTAAAACGTTTAAGATCACTTTTCTATATTCAACATAACTTTATACCTGATTCATGTACAGAAATATGAAGGACTAAACTATTTTAAATTGTCTCCTATTCATACAATGTTTTGACCCCAAGCATTGCATTGTAGATGCCGATCGTTGTTTCAGGGATCAAGTTGACCCGTTGCTAGGAGTGACCTCTGTCTATAAAATGAAAATTGTGATTCATTATTTTCCTTTCACACGAAAGCTTGGCAGATTGTGAAGTAGAGATCAAAGTGTGACACCGGCTCTTTGCATCCTTTCCTCCACCCCCTCTTCTCAGGAGAAACGGAGCAAAACTAACCTGTCTCCATAACCCCTGCTCTTTACATTTAATGGCTCTTTCTGAGGCTGAATTTTTGTTTCTGATTAGTAGGCTGAGATTGCATTTTGTTTTCTTTCAACTAATCAATTTAATCGTAAGAGTGCATTTGATAATATCTCTTTTTCTTCAATGCTTTGTATTGTAAAATAACTATTAAATGAAATGAAATTCTTAAGCAATTTTTCCATCTCTATTGCCTGTCAACAGGAGGAGATGTTGTTGCATATGGTTCTGACCTTTGACCTTTATGTGATGAAGGACTTGAAGCTTGTTCTATTGTGGCACTGACTATAACTCAGTCTCGACAATGACTCTTAAAGGACAGTTTAATGTCTAGCTTTTGATGAAGTGCAACGGCTAATGTACATGGTCACATGGTATTAGTGTCTCATGTCAGACTACAGGCCCCAACTTAATCTAATAACAAGGCCCTGTACAGTTTGTCCTTTATAGGGACCTAAAGTGGTTTTGTTTTTGAAGTAAATCCTTGTAAACGTGTCTGCAGAGCTGCTGTAATTGGGCAGGTTTATGGGACGTTTGGGTCAATGGCAGGACAAAAGCCCAGTAATTAAAGTTGCTGACAGCCAAGAGTTTAAGGGGGAAGGTAAAATTCCCTTCTCGGCTTGAGGCATTTGTCTTTTACATGATATACTCCTTTGTTGGCACAAATTGAGCACATTTCTGGCAGGACAGGGAGAGTGGGCACCAGGAAAACAGGACCTCATGTTTACATATCAGAAGGAATAAATGGCACAACTGTGAATGCTGCAACCAGCTAAATGTTGGTGTGCCTGTAGCCCCGTTACACATATGACCCATTCATACTCATCATTCACACACAGTCAGTGTATTAAAACATGTGGAGACCAGAGCAGGAAATTGAGCATTAAGCACGTTCAAAAAAAGAGACCCTATTCAAAATGATGTCGATGACAGAGATATACTGTTTGTCGATTCTGTCTCACTTAACTAGCATATATATACACCCCCATTATTAACATCTCTGGAGTGGAGGTGTTAGCACTTGAGAGCAAGCACTACATTCACTTGTCAACTGGGGAAATGGTTACAGAGCTTTACTGTGCTCCAAGCGACCGAGAGAGAGGGGGAGAGGGGGTGGGGTGAAAAGGAGACACTTGAAGGCCCCATATCATTCCAATTTGCAACTGTCATGTTGGACAAACTCTTTCTCCCTTAGAGCTGAATGTTCTGTTTCAGTTGGTGTTGCTCTTTTATTAACAACTTGATTCACTATCTGACTTCTATATCTGACTTCTATTTACAGATTGGTTACAATCTGTAAATTATGTCACGCCTATACAGTAGAGCCAAATACTTTAACACAATGATTCTTTGATTTATGGCAACAGGACATGTTAAAATATTAATTAAAATAAATAAATGTATGCAGTAGGGAGTTTATAAACCGTTGTCTTGTTTACAGAGAAGGGTGAGAAAGAAATAAGATGGAGTAGGGACATCATGCTTATACAGTGCATAAAGAACGTATTCTCAGCATTTTTTGTTATCTTATATATTTACTGTTTTTTTTCCTCAAAATTCTATACACAATATACCCCATAATACCAAAGTGAAAAATGTTTTGCAACTTTATTACAAGTAAAAAAACTAAAACAAATCACATGTACATAAGCCTTTGCGATAGCACTCAAAATGGAGCTCAGGCAAACCCTGTTTCCACTGATCATCCTTGAGATGTTTCTAAAACTTGACTGGAGTCCAAATTCAATAGCAAATTCAGTTGATTGGACATGATTTGGAAATGCTCCCACCTGTCTATATAAGGTATCACAGTTGACAGCGCATGTCAGAGCACAAACCAAGTCATGAAGTCCAAGGAATTGTCTGTGGACCTCCGAGAGGTTTGATTCGAGCCACAAATATGGGGAAGGCTACAGAAAGATTTCTGCAGCATTGAAGGTCCCAATGAGCACAGTGGCCTCCATCATCCATAAATGGAAGATGTTTTGAACCACCAGGACTCTTCCTAGAGCTGGCCGCCGGCCAAACTGAGTGATCGGGGAAGAAGGGCTTTAGTCAGGAAGGTGACCAAGAACCCTACGGACACTCTGACAGAGCTCTAGCATTGCTCCGTGGAGAAGCGAGAACCTTCCAGGACAACAACCATTTCTGCAGCACTCCACCAATAAGGCCTGTATGGTAGAGTGGCCAGACAGAAGCCACTCCTCAGTAAAAGGCACATGACAGCCCGCCTGGAGTTTGCAAAACGGCACCTGAAGGACTCTCAGTCCATGAGAAAGATGGTCTGATGTAACAAATATTAAACTCTTTAGCCTGATGGTGTTGGCAGCATCATGCTGTGGGGATGTTTTTTAGCGGAACTGGGAGACTAGTCAGGATCGAGGGAAAGATGAATGCAGCAATGTACAGAGACATCCTTGATCAAAACCTGCTCCAGAGCCCTCTGAACCTCAGACTGGGGAGAAGGTTCTTCCAACAGGACAATGACCCTAAGCACACAGCCAAGATAACAACGGACAACTCTGTGAATGTCCTTGAGTGGCCCAGCCAGAGCCCAGACTTGAACCCGATTAAACATCTCTGGAGAGATCTGAAAATGGCTGTGCACAGACGCTCCCCATTAAAACTGATGGAGCTTAAGAGGTCCTGCAAAGAAGAATGGGAGAAACTGCATCATACTCAAAAAGACTTGAGGCTGTAATTGCTGCCAAAGGTGATTCAACAAAGTATTGACCAAAGGCTGTGAATACTTATGTAAATGTGATTTATTTTTATTTTTAATAAATGTGCACAAACTTCAAACAATCTTTTTTCCACCTTATTATGGGGTATTTTGTGTAGAATTTTTTAAAATACATTTTGGAATAAGGCTGTAACTGTAAATGTGGGAAAAAGTGAAGAGCTGTGAATACTTTCCGGATGCACAGTAACTGTTTGCAGAGGGAGATAGTGTATTTCATTGGGACATATTTGGTAGTTTTATAATGCTCCTGTGTAAACCTTAAATGCTTGGCCATGATAAATGTACACCTTGCCAGATTGTATGCGCTGAGGGTGACCAGTTAGAAACACCTCTGGCCGTAATCTGATCATCATAAATCCCAGTTGTCACTATTAGACAACATAGGATCTAAGACCTAGCCGGGCAGCGTGTTCCATGTGCAACAAGCTATAAGCTCCGGTTGAGCTCCAGGTGGTTTTGCTTTCCGACTCCTAATACCTCTTTATGAAGACGTGTCTCAGGAGATTGCAGAACACATTCCTGTGTGAAATATGGTATCTGAACTGTTTCAAATTCCTCCCTCAGTCTAAAAGCATGTATTTAATGCTAATTTCCTTTATCGGTTAAAGCAATTAACATTCTATTGTATTGTTTTGTAGCCTATATGTAGCAGAGTTTAGTTGTCAATGAAACTAAAGGAAATGTATCCAATTATATTTTAATTACTTTGAATTTTGAAACAACTATTTTATTGTGAATGGGAAATCAGATTTTATATTCTGTATGATATTATATTTGCATTCTTGACACCTTTAACAAAAAAAAAGCCCTGGCTCCTGTCCCTTCAGAACCCAGAAATAATTTTTCAAAAGGTCGGTTTGCTGTTCTTCAACAGCATAAGCGGTCATAAAATAAATGACAGGAGAGAGGGGATCACTTTACGAGTGTTTAAAGGCTTTCAGCGCCAGTTGAAATGTATATAGGCTCTGGAAAGCTTCTGAGATAAGGCCCAGATCCATCTGAGACACGGAGACAATCTGTCAGAGCTGATGAAGAAGTGAAAACATTGGTTTCATAGCAGCGGTGGCACAAATATCATCAATTACATTTTGGACAGCCTGGCATTTTTCCAGCACTACCTCATGTAAGCAATGAGAGTCACTTTGCAAACTGAGAGTTGTTCACAGCTCGAAGAAGTTAAGATGCCTTCACAAGCCTTCATGTCTTATATTCTATATATATTATGGCTATATATAATCTATTCCATCATAATTTTAAATGTTTAAGAAACGTAACTCCAATTCCCATGCCCTAGGACCCTCAAATGTTCACGTCACACACCCCATAGAGACATAACTTTTGTTCCCGGACTGGCAGCCCCAAAATGAGGGTTTTCTCTGGTTTAATACAGAGAGGCCAAGTATCACACAGCCTGCATCAAATGTTATGCTTTGGAATTGGTACTGGCATAGAAAAAATATATATATTGTACAATCCAGCCAACATCACTTCTATGCCAGGCTTTATATTTCAGTTTAGTGGCATTGTGCTGCTTTCAAAATAACATAATCATTTTTACAAGTCTTGTAAAAATTATTATGATGATTGTCCAGATTTGTTTTATTTTATTTATTTTTTTATCTTCTGTCAACAAATCTTTAATCATAACATGGTATAATTTCATAATGATTTTCCTGACCTGAGTTCAAGTGACATCATATCCACAAAACATGCCAGAAAGTATGGTAACACATAATTCCATTTGTATCTACGATGTTTGTATGATATATATACTGCATACTGTATGTTTTGGTAGTAATACAAAACAAATGTAACTGTTAGCATGCTAATACCACTGAGTTGTCCACTTGGAAAGCCATTTATTGAGGTTTTACTGTAAATGTCTTGCCTAGCAACTTTTTAAACCTCTCATAGGTTTAACAGTACCTCAAAGCCTCCCCTCTTGGCCTGTGCATTCAACTGTCCTTCACGTTTAGGGGCGGACACGGGTGCCAGTAGCTATCAACACACTCTAGTATTAAGTACTAGTATTCAGCCTGACACACAGTCTATATTTATTAAAGACTCCACACAGTTTGACCAGGGCCTTTGTGGGAGAGTGTTAGTTAGCGAAGGGTCACTGTGAAGTATTAGGGCTGTCAAAACCAATGTTTCACAGTGGAGGATGTTGGTTAGTAGGTCTAATATATTTGGGAATGAAGCCTCACATTGGTATTGTTTTCTGTAAACAGCAGCCATCTCCGAATAATGTCACTTCTGTTCAGAAGAATGAGAATTGACTACATGTGATCACACACACACAAACTCTCTCTCTCTCTCTCTCTCTCGCTCTCTCTCGCTCCGGCATGAGAAAATTGCCCTCTGGCTTCCATTAAAGGAGGTGTTGTGTGTGTAGTCAGACTTGTCAGGTTGTGTGCCCACGCTGGGTCAGGTTAGCGTGATAAGCTGCCACTGCAGGCGCTAGATGTTATTCTACTCAACAAGGTCCCATATCAGGTTTCATTGTTTTCGGGCACGCACGCACACCCGCACGCACACCCGCACGCACGCACACACTCACGCACACACGCACGCACACACACGCACACACATAACACACACACACACTGTCTTGCTCCTAATGAAATGGTTTAGGGCTAGATGCTTGTTGAAGATATGAATTGTATATATTGTATAGCAAGTTGTTCTGGATGATTCTTTGCCTTTTTCTTTTTAAGCTGCTTTAACATCAGTACATATGTGTACATTACATTTAACACACACAAACCGAAAATACGGTGGCTCTATGAGACACAAACAGAAGTAAAAAGCCATATTTAAAAGGTGTAGGCTAAATCATCTTTAAAATAGGCAATCTAGACGCATTTAATATATTATAGAATAGTCCTACAGAACATTATGGGGAAACTGAACATTTGTGTGCATGTCTAGAGATACAGTATCTATTGATAAATGTTATGTATTTGACCTACAGTCAGTGGGATGTACAATATTTTATGTTTTATTTGTATAGTCATGAGTGCAGCTTTGCCCAGTAGACATTAGATGAATGGAGGTCTTTAGAGAGTCCATTAGTGAGCTGCAATTACTTACAGGCAAAGCTAACAGTTGAGTGGAAGAATGCCATTTACCACCCTGCCTGAGAAAGTCTGTCTGCTTCATCATAATATCATGGCCCTGACTCGACCGGGCAGAGATGTGACTGTTGGTGATAGATGCATTCCTTAATGTGGGGATTTAGCCCCGTCTTTGTCCAAAATACACACCGCTGTATAGGAGCTCGCGGATGGAATCGCGATGCTTCTTACTGAAGCAATGAGCTGCTGTGAGGGGTTAAAGTGCTGATAGAGTCAGACGCCTTAGAGATGGTGTCAGCAGAGGGTAAACGACGGGGATAAACAAAGTTCTCCATTAAAAAGTACTTCCCGTGACAAGAAGGTTTCATCAGAAATTATAAATGCTGCATAGAAATGAAATCAACCGTTAAGTGTCAAATTCTTTTGATAAAATAAAAGGTTAGTTTAGTATTGTCTGGGGTGTTTTTGTCTATGTATTTGTATTATACTGTATATACAAATGAGTTATTTCTATACAGATACTCTTAGAAGACAAGGACAAGGTTAGCAGAGGTATTCTATTTTGTAATTTGTATGTAACCTTCTGTAACATTTCT
The DNA here is from genome assembly GCA_025399935.1 of Amblyopsis rosae. Classification (NCBI taxonomy): domain Eukaryota; kingdom Metazoa; phylum Chordata; class Actinopteri; order Percopsiformes; family Amblyopsidae; genus Amblyopsis; species Amblyopsis rosae. Next base: position 20,116 of record JAODTR010007113.1, on the reverse strand, counting down.
ATTGTATTATTATAACTATAGCTTTCAAATTTGTATACAAGACTATAATTTGGAAAACAATTAATTGCAAACAAACACAAGACTGGATTAAAAAGACTCTTACTTATTGACTGTCA